>JAWCTZ010000901.1:20000-28476 GCA_036850595.1 Rhyacichthys aspro | reverse complement strand
GATGGTTAAGAATATATTCAGGGGACGAAGACTGTGACAGTTTGGAAGCTTTTATTTAAATTTGTAATTGAGGGTTTTATCTTCATTTGAGTTTTACAAAAGTTATATTTAACATTATTGGTTTTAGTTGGATTTGGACAGGTTTTAGATGTATTTGAACAGATTTTAACAGGTTTTAGTTGAATTCGAACAGGTTTTAGATGTATTTGAACAGATTTGAACAGGTTTTAGTTGAATTCGAACAGGTTTTAAATGTATTTGAACAGATTTTAGTTGGATTCGAACAGGTTTTAGTTGGATTCGAACAGGTTTTAGTTGGATTCAAACAGGTTTTAGATGTATTTGAACAGATTTTAGCCGGATTTAAACAGGTTTTAGTGGATTTTAACAGGTTTTAGTTGGATTCGAACAGGTTTTTGAAGGATTTTAACATATTTTATTTATATTTGTAGCAAAAACTGGCTTAATCTATAAAACTCAGTGCCACAATTATCACTTACTGAATGTATTGAAGGGCCACATAAACATTGCAAAGGGCTGCATGTGGCCCCCGGACCTTGACTTTGACATGTGTAGTTTAACAGAACAATTATCAGATTGGTTAAACAACTTTTTTGCCAAATCTCTATTTCTATTGTATTCAAATAAAGTAGAAGCATTACATAACTGTGTAAACTAAACTAAAATCAGCCTTAATCATCAAATATAAATCAAAATGTATTTAAGATGAGCAGGTCTGGGCATCCATTATACACAGAAATATTAATATTAAAGCATTAGTTGGATTTGAGGGGGCAGTACCATCAGACATAGAATAAACTGCCTCTAGACACAGTTTAATACACACACAACCAGTAACACAAACAGTCTGAAGGCCTGTTGTGTTGTATTGAGTTTATTTTTTTAATGTGCGTGGCCAGATTTTAACAGTTCAAATGAAATGCCAACAATTGACACTAAAGATGGTCCAATTAAATACATGAACATGGCATTTATTGGACTGGACGGTGTATTTAATGTCTTCCTCAGAACACATAAAGCTAAAACTGATTCTTCAAATGTTATTAAAGCACACTGTCTACAACTGACTTAAATAAATATGTTATTTAAGCTGAATGGACATTGAATATGCAGCTTGACTCCATCTTGTAACAGACCACTCTCTTGTTTGGTCATTTCTAAGGCTGTTATCTCTAAACACTTCAAACACCACAACAACAGGGATTTAGAGCCAATAGGAGCTTCTAATGTCTAAAATGTGTAATTCATGTCATTTATATCCATCTCACAGCAATCACCAGTTTCCCTTCGGGGACTATTCCCGCTGATTTCTTTTATATTAGCCCGTGTTGTGTCCGACATAATGGACTAACACAAGACAGAAGAAACCACTGAGGGCACAGACTACATTAAGGCAATAAAACTAAGCAGCTTTTTCCACTTAAAATCTGCTGAGGTTGAAATTTAAGCTTATTAAAAATGAAGCATGGGTATCAAATATACATAGGCTGTATGTTTGGCTAATGTGCCTTTTAACCTGGTTTAGAAAAAGGCAGAAAAAAACACCTTTGATGTTTTGGTTTTTCTGTCCGTTGTGGTTTTTTTTCACAACCTGCCTCTGAAAATCTCTCTTTGTCACGGTTTTACGCTAAAATCTATGTCTTCCTGCCTTTTCCGGCGTCCTCACGGCCTCTTTTACAAGCGCCGCGTCTTACTCCATATTTCATAAGGCCTTGTGTCTGTGCATTAAGCCGAGGCTATAATGTCGTATCACATTATACGCTCGCAGCTCCGTGGCTCTGCAGCGCGGCTCGAGCCTCCTAAAAGCTCTGATTTCTGTCACGTCGCCGCCGCACAATTGGATAATTGACACTGAAAGCTGCAGAATTCCTCACTCTCTCAGTCTTTTTCCGATTTGTTCCAGCTTCACGTCTTCTCCTGCAGCCGTCCAGCCACCGTTACCGAACTTATCTCCGTTTTTACCGTCGTCACTCGGATAGTTCTCCTTTTATAAGCTCAGCCACTTGATATTTTTACTGCGGTTTGATCAAGTGTTGCACTCACTGGGTTCTTAAAAAAGTGCTAGTTTTGCACTTACAGTATATTCAGTGAGATTTCCAGTCTGCTGGTTAAGCAATCTCAGAAAAAGCTTTTACATCAAGAAATCATGGTTATGACTTTGGGAGAGTTCACAGATAAGACTTTGAGATCGTGGTAAAACAACTGAGTAATGTTTAACCTTAAAAAGTGAAACCAGGGAATCATGAAAATAACGGCTTCAACTTCAACTTCATGACGGTGTCTTGGAAAAAGGAGAATAACGTCTCTTTTAAAGAAAGTGTGTGTGTTTGACTCCACTGTCTGACTCTGAGTAAGACACACCTGTGCAGTAATGATGCTGTCTAATCAGTATCTGATACACCTGAGAGCGGGAGGGATCATCTCGGCAAAGAAGTGCTCACTGACACAGATTTAGACAGATTTGTGAACAACATTTGAGAGAAACAGCTTTTTGTGAACATAGCAGAAGTCTTAGATCTTTGAGTTCAGTGAAATCATGAAAAATGGAATCAAAAACAAAAGTGTTTATATTTTTGTTCAGTGTAGATGATGAGACAGCCTTGCAACTGCTTTATTCACTCAGGTGGTTTTCTTTTTTGTATTTACAGCACTGTTTGGACATATTTGACTGAACATGAAGATGATAAAAGTAAACAAACTAGTAAAACAGTAAAAATAATGCTCTGTTAAAGTGTGAAGAAGATTATACACTGACATGCTTTTTGGATGAATTGGTGAATCTAAATTGTCGGAGTGAATAAATGTGAGTGCGATTTTTAAAAGCATACTTTAACGCTAAATCTTTCACTGAGATTATCGCTGGTAGTGTAGGTTTTCCCGTTTCAAGCATTATTCCTTTTTCAGGAGATAACATACCATAAACGATTAGCATTGATTGTTAGCATTAAAAACATCACCAAATGAGCAGCTAATGTTTAATGCCATTAAAATTTCATTACAGAGGCAGGTTGGAGCCTTAGTGGAGCTATCATTTGAGTCAATCCAATACTTTTATCACCTCACCTTAATAGTTACCAAACATCAGATTAGATTTGGGATTAGCGTGGATCAACCCACAACATGACATTCATCTTCAGACGCAGTTCGAGACTAATCAAATTTAAAAAGGTACAGCGATTAGAAATGATGACGTTGTGTTGAAGCAGCGGGAGAACAGAACTCACGATCTTATCCGGAGGTGGGGTACTGGCGATGTAGCACTTGATTTCCCCTCGCTCCCCTCGGACGGCGTACTGCACCGGGTCGCTGGAGATGATGGGAGGGCCTGGTGGAACGGGACGGGCCCACACAGACACACACAGAAAACACACATCACTTTAACTCCCTGCACCAGACAACAGCTCCTTAGATCTAACCCACAACATCAATGTGAAGTGTTTTTGTATTCTTACCTTTTTTACTTGTTTTTCTAACGCTATACTTAAAATATTAGACAAACGCTTGCCCTTTTCACACATTAAACCTGGAGTCATTTCTCTACGCTGACGTTGTTTGTGTTGATGTCATGAATGGTTGGTGTTAAAGGGAAGAGGATGACGTTTAATTAGCCTGAGGGAGCTAACATGAAGCTAACGGACAAAACCAACTGGTGACAATGGATAAGATGTTAAAACAGAGCTAAGTTTGGCTTTGTTCTGATTATAACAAAAGATAAATGTGTTCAGGGGTGTCTTCATTCTTGCTTTTAATGGGTTTGATCTTGAGCTTGTGCACTTTCAACAAACATGAGGACTAGACTTAGACTTTTTTTTAGGATGTAAA
Organism: Rhyacichthys aspro; assembly: GCA_036850595.1. Taxonomy (NCBI): domain Eukaryota; kingdom Metazoa; phylum Chordata; class Actinopteri; order Gobiiformes; family Rhyacichthyidae; genus Rhyacichthys; species Rhyacichthys aspro. Next base: position 24,633 of record JAWCTZ010000901.1, on the reverse strand, counting down.
GCAGGTATATAAGGCCTAAGAGCTTTAAATGTCTATTGTTTTCAAGATAAACAAATACAAAGAGTGTTATTTTGATGTGATTAAAGACTCTTAGAAACATAGCTGGACTGACGTCTGCCATTTTGTTCAGCTGTACACTGTATTTTACACTGTGCACCTTTAAATATTCAGTCAAACGGTAAAAAGTAGAGTTTATTCTCATTACCGTCTGCTTCTGTAAACGGGAGCTCACTGACAACTCTCTTCTGAAGCGAATACATTAACTATCCTGAAGTAACTCACTAAACCTCTTTAGAAAACTGAGCTGAACTTTATAAAGAAAGCTGTGAGGCAACGAGCCCACAGTCAGTGTGTTTCTGGTGAGTCAGGTAGGATTTATTAAGTAATTGCTGTGCTCCTGGAAGAAAGTTCAGACGTTGAAATATTTGCTTTGGCTCCGGTTTATGGCTGAAAAATGAGCCTCGGAGCCGGGGTCAGACTCAGGATGGAATTAATCAGGCCGGGTCACTCCACTGAAAACGCAACTGCATTTATCATTACCTACAGCTGATGTAATGGGGTTGTAGATCACACAAACATGTTCTGGACGTTCAAATGTTAATGTGACAAGCTTTAATGCAGACCCAGTCTTATGTGTCCTGCGTATACTCAGTGAGCGAACATAAACAGTGAAAGAACCGTCGGGCCCGAGCCGAGAAACGAGCGCGAACAGGACCGAGAGCTGGCACGAAAAGCAAACTTTTTTGGAGGTCTGACATAAATTCAACTGTGAGACACGTTCAGCTTGGAGACAGATGCCCAGAGAGGAAGGACATTTATGAACAAAACTGAACTGACTCTTATGTTTTCATCAGATCTATTCCCACTGAGTTTGTTCATAGACATGTCCCTGCAGGGCTACCGTAGCTGTCCAATTGGTCTAAAAAAGGAGAATTGTCAGGTGTAGAACTGAAATCTGCACTTTTGCTTTTGCTTCAAGATGTCAACAAAACTTCACACTCCACCTTTAATGCTTTAAATCCGGAGTGTCAAACTCAAACTAGTGAGGGGCCACAATAGAAAATAAGAATCCTCTCGGGGGCCAAAGACTGTGACACTTGAAACGCTTTGATTAAATTTGGAATGTAAAGTTTCATCTTAATTTGAGTTTTAAAAGGTTAATTTTAACTTTTTTCTTTTTTGCTTTTATGGAAACTGGTTTTAGTTGGATCTGAACAGGTTTTAGTTGGATTTGAATGGATTTTATTTGGATTTAAACAAGATATAGTTGCACTTAAACAGGTTTTAGTTGGATTTGATCAGATTTTATTTGGATTTGAACAGGTTTTAGTTGGATTTGAACAGGTTTTATTTGGATTTGAACAGGTTTTAGCAGATCTGATTCAACTCCATCTAAAACATGTTCAAATCCAAATAAAACCTGTTCAAATCCAGTTAAAACCTAGTGCCAAATATATCACCTTCTAAAAGCATTGAAGGGCCACATAAAACATGGTAAAGGGCCACATTTGGCCCCTGGGCCTTGAGTTTGGCTTTAAATAGAAATGACACATCATTCATCACTGAAACTTTGAATAAACTTTTAAAAAAGTACGCTACGAAGGGCTTTCTTGCTGCTTTTGATTATTTGGATGGTTATTATTGTTTTAAAGAACTGTTCTATAAAGTAAAACTGAAAAACCACCTCTAAATCTTCATACGCCCCGACCTGACAAACCTTAGAACCATCACTGACGTAAAAATGAAGCTTAAAACTGTCTCTCAATGGGGCTCAAAGCGTAATGAAACTGATCGGCTGTTAGCATCACTAGCGTCCGTGTGACTGACCGTTGACGGTGAGCGTGACCTCGGTCTCTCCGACTCCGATGCGAGGGACGATGGCCTTGCAGACGTACTGCCCGGCGTCCACCTGACTCACCGACTTCAGGTACAGCTGGTTGTTGTTGCTCAGGACCTGCAGCGGTGACAGGAGCGTCAACAAAAAACACATCGACAATGCACCGCAGCCGTTCGCTTTTTGATAAACACATCCCTAGTGCTGTCTTCCTGTGCGTTCGGTGAATATGAATCATAAAACACAGTGGATCTTTGAGGTGAGAACAGCAGACAGAGAGGCTGCGAGCGCTGGGTTAAAGAAGGAGGAAGGGCCGTCTATGTTTAATTCATAAAACATGTTGATTTACTCAGCAGGCCCCATTAGTTTTTTCTTCCTGGAGCTTTTCTTAAGTTGTTAGGCATGAATTAAAGATTTAAGATACGAAGCTTCTCTGCTAACCAGCGGCATTACGACTGAGCAAACATTTACGAGGCTGAGTTTTGGAGAGTCGTGAAAACTGGGATGAGGCCTGTTTTCTTTTCTTTTTGTTTGTTTTGTGAGTGCTGACCATGCTGGAGCCCTTCTTGGTCCAGGTCAGAGTCAGAGGAGGGTTTCCGGACCATTTACAGTTGAGAGTGACGTCCGAGTCCACGTCCACCGTCACGGGCCTGGGCTCCACCACCAGGATGGGCCCGACTGGAAAACACAAACACTCACAGTTTACGGACATGTTTCAATCTATTTAACTGAAGCGGTACGATTCCAACAGTGTGGCACATTTAATAAAAGGTAAAACACAAACTGGCAGTGTTTCCAGAAATAAAGCATGTCATGTTCCAAGAATAAATGCTAAATGTTGAAGCAGTTTATGGCAATAGCTCCAGCTTCAAGCACCACCATAACTTAAGGTTTACAATTTATTTATCATATATTTTTTGCATTATTGTAGCTACATTCGTGCACAACTTTGATGCACAGTTATTCAATGTTTTTGCTCTGTCTTTCATGTAATTATTGTTACTGACTGTGTCTATATTAATGACTTGCAGCATCGTCTTTCTTCCAAGACAAATTTCTCTCCAAGGAAGACAAATAAATATATCTTATCTTATAGAAACACACTTGTAAGGCCATTGTGTGATGCCACCGTCAAAGCTTTCTTGCACACAGTGGAGTAGAAAACACTATTGTACGGTTTACATTTGTCTAAAAACCATTATCACTGTGTTTTTGTATTTTTTATAGCTTCACTTGTGTATAATGTGTATAATCTACTGTGTGTAATTGTGGACTCACAGTGAACGTCGACCAGGATGCTGACGTTGGTGCTGCCCACTGCGTTAAACACCTGACAGGACACGGGCTCGGTGAAGAAGGAGTGGTCTGCTGTGGTCACAAACACACTCTCTCGGGCCCCCTCCAGGAGGACGCCCCCTTTAGCCCACCTGAGGAATGACAGGACACTTTTAGATCTGCTGACTTTTTAAAGGTTTGTCAAAAGTCTTTATTTACTCTGTTTTCTTTTTCAAACATCCATGACTTAGATCTTTGGAGTGAGCGTTATACATGATGCGTTTATTGATTGAAGTCAGAGTTAAACCATAAAACTCTACCAATCCCAATATAACCAATTTTAATCAATTTGAAACCAGATAAAGTCGGTGTTAAACCACTTAAAACCCATCAAATCCAAATGTAACCAGTTCAAACCTCTCAAAACCAGTCCAAGTGCAGTTATAATCAGTTTTACTCCAGATAAACCTGTTCAAGTTCAAATGGAACCACATAAATCTAATCCAAACCCAGATTTAACTGGTTTAAATCAGTTTAAAACCACTTTAAATCCAGTTAAAATGGGTTATAGTCCAACTAAACCTACCTTAAACCCATCCAAATCCACATATAACCCACAATTATTGCACTGTATGTAAATAAAATCACATGGTGTTTGAGTCCAGACTTATCGTATCTTTAAGGTTAATAAAACCATCACTAAACTGGAGCTTATTATCGATAAAAACCGTGAATCAATCATCAACACTGCCTCGATGTGAGAACACGAGAATATGATCGCAGGTTAAATACGGACTTCTGCCTCCACTTCTGTTCTCCATACTTTATGCTGCCAAATGTATCTGAAAAGCCAATAACATCTTGCAGAAGGCCCATTAAATGGCATTTTAATATACGCTGGATCGGCCCAGTGCCTAAGCACCTGGCAGCCGTCCCACTCCGGGATACGCTGGACCACTTTTAAACCACACACTATTAGCTACTTAGTCGAAAGGGCCCAATCTAGCAGCGCGGCGCTTTAATGCTGCATCATCACACACAAATCAGCCGTTAATTGTGCCGTTGTTCAATACTGTCACCGATTCTGGTCTGTAAGCACAAATTAACTTTCAGCGCTTTCTCCAGAGGGTGTTACGACCAGATTGGAACAGACGCACGGAGAACTATTGGCATTTAATAGATGCTGCTTAGAGTTTGAATGGAACAGAGAGAGAGTCAAAAAAAGAGAGGGGCCCGACCTGTATCCCATGATGGGAGGGTTAGCAGTGGCCTGGCAGGTAAAGGTCACCCTCTCTCCCTCCAGGACGGACCGGGGCTCGATGGACAGGGTCACAGTCGGAGGGTCTGGGGGAAACACACAACATCTGAGTAACACTGGAATAAAGCAGGTTTAAGCACAAATGGGTTCGTAAGGCAACGTGTGAATCTGAAAATCGTGAATCTTCGACTGAATCAGATCGAACTGTAGACTTTAAACATCGATATTTGACTACATTAACTCAGCCTTCCCTCACTGCTTTTAAT
>JAWCTZ010000901.1:0-15000 GCA_036850595.1 Rhyacichthys aspro | reverse complement strand
TCCGTTCGTTTACCCATTCAGCTCATTCAGTTGGACTCGGAAACTGGTTAAAATTCAAGGGGTCAAAGGTGAATTGACCTCCAAAATACAATACTACAGACACTAGCTGCAGATAAAGTGTATTTTCGGCTGAATATGTCTTTTAACAGAGAAACAGCTGAAAAAAGAAAAGCATCAACAGAGAAAAGGGAGGCAACGTAAAACACAGATAAATACTGTCAATTCAATCACGTCATGTTTAACGAGGAGGAGATAATTGTCGTCCTGACGCTGAAGTCACAGCTAAGCTAACGCTAAACGCTAAACTTCAGTTTGGTCAAATGGATTTTGGAGGAAAAACTGGTCTGGTTTTATTTTTTTCAACAAAAGAGCAAAGAAAAGCTTCACTGACTGATAGAAGATCACACAATTAGACCACTGGACCACTCCTTGACCCTGTTGCTCGAGTTCTCGGTCTTTCTGGTCTTAGTCAGAGGTTAGCGTGGTCTCAGAGTGTCTGAGTCGGTGGTGACTCACGGTGGACTGGTAGGCTCCCTCCACAGACACTCCGTCCTTGGTCCACTGGATGTGTGCCGCCGGCTTGGCCCCGCGGGTCATGCAGGTCAGGTTGTAGGGGGTCCCGGCCATGAGCAGCAGCTCGGGGGACCCCTCCAGCACCGGGTCCTCAGGGGGGACTGTGGGGACAAACACTGTTACAGGCCTGTGCACACTTTAAAATGACTCAAACTAAAACGACACACAAACATTAACATTTAGAGCAATGTTACTATTAGAAGGTTCAACTGGGAATCATTTATAACAAACATGTCGTACGTTTAAGTTGTTTTAGTACCTTATTGTATTTGGTTTAGCAAATGATTGGTTCCATTACCTGATTCTTTTACTGTTTCATTTAGTTTTTCAGTGTAATCTCCTAAAGTTTATTGTAACAGGAATCATCTGAAAAAATGAGACCTTAAGACGTGATCTAGTCTTTATAATGAAGGATTTTAATAGATTTTGGCCAATCACAGCTTGCTTCAGTAAAAAGAAGCGCTCCCAAGTCTTCACAAGTTACAATTTAAATTTTAGAGTTAACATTTTTAAATTCTTCACTTGAGACTTTATGATCCAGACCAAAACTCTGTCCCACTTATTCAAATTTAAAGTTGTATTTTGAGGTTGATTGTCTCTGTAATTGTCTCTAAAACAGCTCAATGTAAAGAGTTGGCTCTTTTTTCATATTAAATGTTTGTCTATTATATTTTTTTTCTTGCACAGTTTTGTTTTGAGCTTTTTCAATCAGAAAATACCTGAGCGTGCACATTTAATAGCTTTAACTGTGACGTTTTAATTCATATTTATGGAAATAGTCCATACATTTTCCATTTGAAAGGTGCCAATAAACGATCATTTGTGAGCAATGAGCAGATGAATACTTCTGTCAACTGTCATTCTCTCTTTATGTAATCTATAATGTCATTTTTTTTTACATTTTTATTGTGTTTTTCTTGATTATTTCTGATATTTTATTTTGCTAAACCCAGAATGTGTACAGAAGACGACATGTTTTGCCTGTTGTTTGTTGTTTAAAGGTGTTTAAAGGTGTTTAAATGTGTTTAAATGTGTTTAAAGGTGTTTTAAGGTGTTTTAAGGTGTTTAAATGTGTTTAAAGGTGTTTAAATGTGTTTAAATGTGTTTAAAGGTGTTTGCAGGTGTTTAAAGGTGTTTGCAGGTGTTTAAAGGTGTTTGCAGGTGTTTGCAGGTGTTTAAAGGTGTTTAAAGGTGTTTGCAGGTGTTTAAAGGTGTTTGCAGGTGTTTAAAGGTGTTTGCAGGTGTTTGCAGGTGTTTAAAGGTGTTTGCAGGTGTTTAAATGTGTTTGCAGGTGTTTAAAGGTGTTTGCAGGTGTTTAAAGGTGTTTGCAGGTGTTTAAAGGTGTTTGCAGGTGTTTGCAGGTGTTTAAAGGTGTTTGCAGGTGTTTAAATGTGTTTGCAGGTGTTTAAAGGTGTTTGCAGGTGTTTAAAGGTGTTTGCAGGTGTTTGCAGGTGTTTAAAGGTGTTTAAAGGTGTTTGCAGGTGTTTAAAGGTGTTTAAAGGTGTTTTAAGGTGTTTTAAGGTGTTTTAAGGTGTTTAAATGTGTTTAAAGATGTTTAAATGTGTTTAAAGGTGTTTGCAGGTGTTTAAAGGTGTTTGCAGGTGTTTGCAGGTGTTTACAGGTGTTTGCAGGTGTTTAAAGGTGTTTACATGTGTTTAAAGGTGTTTACATGTGTTTAAAGGTGTTTGCAGGTGTTTAAAGGTGTTTAAAGGTGTTTAAAGGTGTTTGCAGGTGTTTTAAGGTGTTTTAAGGTGTTTTAAGGTGTTTGCAGGTGTTTAAATGTGTTTAAAGGTGTTTAAAGGTGTTTGCAGGTGTGTAGAGACTCACTGAGCACGTTGAGCTTGGCCCTCCGCGACCTCAGAGCCGCCTCCGTGGCCTGACACTCGTACTGAGAGTCGTCGGACAGCTCGGCGTGAGAGATCTCCAGGTTGTACTGACCGGTGTCCAGGGCCCGCAGGATCCGGTACCGCGGCCACGCTGAAGAAAAAACACAAAAAACATCAAAATATTACACCATTAGAGTCCTGTTTTCACTGAGCTGTAATGACACTTTAGATTCATTAACATTTTTTGTAAAGTGTGGATTTATTGAGCACTTGAAGATCTCAAGGTAACTCTCATCTTTGCTGCGAACATTTCTTTTTAGCAAATATCCAGACTTGAAAAGGCCAAAGCGTCGCTCACTCTCCCAGCTCAGTGCAGCACCAAGGATTTCTATATTTGATATGATTAAATAAGGTTTTTCATTTATTTTATCCACCAGCTCTTACCGACCATTTTAAGATGTTTTATTGAGGCTTTTTATTATTGGACTTGGATCAGAAAAAGCTGAAAAAACAGAAGATGCTAATAAATTCTGTCCTTTATGCTTTATTAACCAGGTTTTCCACACAGTTTTTCTCAAAGCTGATACGAAATGGCCTTAAAACCATATAAAACGAAAGAATGTTGTAAAAGTTTAGGCCAAACATGTCAAACTCAAGGCCCTGGCGCCAAATATGGCCCTTTGCAATGTTTTAAGTGGCCCTTTGATACATTTAGTAGTTTACATTTTTGGCTCTAGGTTTGAACAGGTTTTAGATGGTTTTGATTTTTGCAACAAAGATGGACCTACTACAACATGTTGAAATCCTACTAAAACATGTTCAAATCCAACTAAAACCAGTACAAATCCAACTAAAACATGTTAAAATCCAACTAAAACCAGTACAAATCCAACTAAAACATGTTAAAATCCAACTAAAACCTGTACAAATCCAACTAAAATCGGTTCAAATCCATCTAAAATCTGTTCAAATCCAACTAAAACCTGATCAAATCCAAATAAAAGTAGTTCAAATCCAACTAAAACCAGTACAAATCCAACTAAAATCTGCTCAAATCCATCTAAAATCTGTTCAAATCCACCTAAATCCTGTTCAAATCCAACTAAAACCTGTTCAAATCCATCTAAATCCTTTTCAAATCCAACTAAAACCTGTTCAAATCCAATTAAAAGCAGTTCAAATCCAACTAAAACCTGTTCAAATCCATCTAAAAGCTGTTCAAATCCAACTAAAACCTGTTCACATCCAACTAAAGTTTGTTCAGATCCACCTAAATCCTTTTCAAATCCATCTAAATTCTATCCAAATCCACCTAAATCCTGTTCACAAATGAAGACAAAATCTCTCAAAATTTTATCTCTATCTTCGGCTCCTGAAAGCAAAAGAGGATTCTGTTGCAGACATTTGGCCAATCACATGACTTTTCATTGGTTCCTTGTCATTATTTAATCAACTCTGGACTAATGCTCGTCCTCGGCCTTTGAGCGAGCGACACCTGATGCATTCACGCGATAAAGACAGAAGAAAAGCTCTGGTGAAGAGTCAGAAACACCGTGTAGGGAAATGTCAGCCGTTTTATCTCTACAAACAGAAACAGGCGTTCAGTTTGCCATTTGTGTCGACCTCTCAGCAGATACATTACCGCGGCGTCTGCAGATGGTGATAATGTGTCCTTTATTCAGACACATAAGAAGAAGAAGAAGAAGAAAATGAAGGTGTACAAGGCTCTGGAGATAAAGATGTAAAGGCTGTGAATTGAGCTCATCTCGAGACTTGATACAAGGCCACGACCGCCACGAACGAAGAGTACGAAACATAAATGTTGTTTTATGTGTGTTTGTATCGTAAAAGGAGTGTGTGTTTAATTGATGCGTTCATTTAGATTCATTCCAGTTTACCCGATCACAGATGTCTCCCTCCGACTCGATTTGACAAAACAACAATTAAAACAGAAGTCTGGAAGTCTGAAACTACACTAAATTCATACAAAATAAAAAGCTCATGGACTAAATTAAATCAGTATAATTGAGGCTATTCAATCTCAAAATTATGCAGACAATTAAAGCCATTTTGTCACGTGTAGAACCGGCTGCTTTATAGAAAAACAAGTTGAAGCTGACTCTGTCTCGTCCTGATCACTCAGAACCAGGTTTGTGATCCTAAAAACCCAAGGTTAAGCTCAAAGTTACCTCATTAACCCTTAATCCAGCGTCAGAGCACAGGGCACAGCTTCGGATTAGATTAGTTTTTGTCTCATTTTTCCCAAATTCGACTATTAATTCCTGTTCCTTTACTGCCACCACTGACGACAAACAGAGAAGAAGCACTTTACGTTCATTTAAAAGCACACATTTCTTCCAAATGTTTAGGATTTATGAACTAAACTGGTTTTGTTTTTGATTTTTTTTAAAGTAAAATCCATTTCAGACCTGTTTCCACTGGGTTTGTCCCTTCAGGGCTCCCATAGCTGTTCACATGCTCTAAAAAGATTGTAAGATAACTGCACTTTCATCACCAGACGCCACTAAAAATGCCTAAAACACACACCCAAGCTTTAACTTTTTCTGATTGTGATGTCCTCAGTTTAAAATATGAGCCGTAAAAGATAAAACAATGGATGCTTTGGAAAAATGCTCCTTTTACAACGACGCCACATGAAACCCAACAGTTAGTCTGGAACGTTTCTCACTCAGACAAAGGCGTAACTGAGCGTGAGGTCCCACTAGGGGGCAGCACCCGGTCCAGGCTTCAGACGAGAGGCACAGACCGAGAGGAGCAGGAGGAGGGACAGAAGTATTAGTGCAGATTACATCATCCACTTCAGCAGCCACCGAGGTGAGAGCCCCCCGGGACCAGCCCAACGAGGACCAGCCGTAAACCAGCGTCTCTGAAGTCTGCAGATGGAGGTATCACTGTAAAATCCACTGTAGACGGAGCCTTTTCATGTTTTAATGCATCTATAGCAACATTAGAACATATTGGCCTATGATTTTTTCAGTATGTGTTTTGCCCTTGACTTAAAAAAGCCAACATTAACAGTAACATAAATGACGTAGTGATTTCAAAAGGAAGATATGTGATGGTAGAATAGATAAAAACCTACATTAACAGCATACGATTCATAAAATTCACAAAGGGATGCATTTATCTGCGCTACACTAATGTCAACGGATACATCAATTACCGCCATAAAGACAAGGACAAAGAAATCATGCAGAAAAGATCACCTAAAGCATGCTTCATTTTAGATTCCTACTATTTCTGAGGCTGTGAAGGGGTCGTCTGCACATTCATCATAATTCTGTTTCTATTTTCAGTAAAAAGAATTAGTCTGGTCCCTCTCAATCTGACTTTATTTTCCAGGAGGTAGATTAATCCAATCAGAGAAACAAGCAACGAGACGATGAGACTAGTTTCACTTCTTTATTTACTATCGCTGGGTACAGGACCATCAAATACAGAGCGAGGATTTGTCGAGGGGCTGGAGTAAAATAAGATCTGGTTTGTTTCAAGCTTTCTAAACTTTAAATTCAGAGTTGCAACAGTTTCCTAGAGTTTTGAGATTCATAATTTAATGTAATGTAGACAGTAAAGTGAGTGAAGACAGTTTTTAAATGAATCAAGAGTCTAAAACTGTAAACAACTCCTGGTAATATTTGCTATGGCCTTTTCTTTCTTCTTGGAATAAAACAGTTATCACAAGAACAAGAGCAGTTTCTTTTGGGAGAAAATATTTGAGTAAGTGCACTACACCATTGGAACCAGAAGCCAAAGTGTTACATTTATTTATTTATTTATTTATTTATTTATTGTCAATCTAATTTATCACTGTTTCTAATTCTATTCTATTTCTATTCATGGAGTCTGTACCTTTTCCTTTTATTATTTTTTTATCTTAACAGGAAATGGGTTATTAGAAAAGCACCTATAAGTTATTAGAAAGGCACTTTAATTTAATTTAATTTAATTTAATTTAATTTAATTTAATTTAATTTAATTTAATTTAATTTTATTTTATTTTTTATTTTTTTTATTTTTATTTATTTATTTATTTTATTTTGGGACACTTTGTACCTGCACCAACCTGTACATTTACAGTTGAAACAAGACTTGAGACAAATCTGGGAATGAGTAGAAGATGTTGAACCCTGTGTAAACAGGACAGAGATGAGTTTATTGAGTGGTTTAACCTGATGATGGACAAAATGACTCCTTCTTTTAAAACTGTGTCCAGATGCCTTGGTTTTAACTCTTTTGTTCATGATGATGACTGACCACGGAGTCCTCAGATAGTCTCAGAGAATCACAAAAGCAGAGAAACTCGACTCCGTGTCCTTGTCTCTTCTGTTTTATAATGAAAACACATGAGAGCGGATGAAGCCCATGTGACACGGACATGTGAGCTCTCTAAATGTGAAGTGCATGTTGTTTCTAAGAGCACACAGATTTGCTGCGTGTGTGGGCGTCAAACTGCAGGTATGACTCCAAACTCAACGCCTACACTGTCATCAACCAGCGCTTAAAATCACAACAACACAGCAGCTCTGGCTCCGGCGTCACATTTACGGCTTTGAAGCTGCAAATGTGGAAAATACAGTCGAACAAAGTGGAATAAATCTGTCAGAACTATGCTTTTAACTGTGAATAGTATTTTGTGTGGTTCAGTTTTGAGAAAAATAGACATTTAAAGCTTAATAGAACCCAGAGGAAGGACAAGCACTTCTTGTTCCTACAGGTGCCCAGAGAGGACAAACTGAGCACGGCTGGAGGAGAAGCACACTCATGTTTCTTTTCACAAACTTACGTGAAAGTTTAGGATGCCAAGAAACAGCAAAGATTAAGGACTAGACAATGGTTAAAAACTATTCTAACAGGAACAAAATAGACAAAACTGTGCTAATAAAAATAATGGTAATAATTATAATAATGATGAAAATAAAAAGTATCCTAAAATGTACCAGAATATTGCTAACATTGACCAAAAAAACAACAACATCAATAATAATAATTAAAAAAACATAAATAAATGGACAAAACAATGCTAACGGTTAATTATAACTGTGCTAAAAAGAAACAAAGCTGTGCTATAATAAAGCAAACACAAGTAAAAAAATAAATAAACAGAAAACACCAAAAACAAAAAACACACTGATACAGAAAGGCTTCAAATAAACAACAAAACAGTGCTTAAAAAGATAAAATATGAACAGCTACGGTAGCCCCACAGGGACATGGGGCAATCTATCAGAAATGTGTCTAGATTTCTGGATTAAAAATGTTAAATTTAATAAGTTTAGTTTATAAATGCCATAGAGCTTTAGCAGGAATCTGTGCTAAAAAACAAAAAACAAAACTGTAGTGTGCTTCTCTTCCAGCAGTGCTCAGTTTGTCCTCTCTGGGCACCCGTAGAAACAGGAAGTAAAGGTTCTGTGGGTTTTATGGAGTGTCTATTTTTTGAAGACAGACAAATGCAAAGAGCGTTATTTTGACGTTGTTCTCTACAGAGTTTTGACTGAAGCGCTCCATTTGGTTCCTCCGTCGACTACATTTTACAACAAGCCTTTTTTATCCTCTCCCTTCTTTTTTCCGAGCCTAAATACACTGCAGTCTCTGTGCAGTGCAGCTGACACGACTTTATCCTCACAGACTAAACAAGAAAACACAGAATGAGTAACAACGTGTCGAGGCTGACGGCGGGAATGACAGCGCGAGTCTAAAAAATGGAAGTGGGCCCGGTGATGGATGGAAGAAAAACCCCGAGACAAAGAGGGCGACGTGTTTATCAGCCGCCGGAGTGTTTGTCAGCGTCTCCAAAGGCTACAAGGACAATGGGAGCATTAGGGGAGGAGCGAGGAAGGAGGGAGGATAGGTAGAGCGGGAATGGAAGGAAAGAGAGGAAAGGAAGACGAGTTGACCTTTACGGAAGCGGTCGTTTGAATGGAGCAGAGCGGGATGCACAGAACAGATTAGTGCAGCGTACGGCGGACTCTGAGGACGGACGCGACGCTGTGTGTTCGACAGGACCTGCCCTTCTCTGTGTCACACACCGACGGAAAGAAAGAAAAGATTATGGCCCTGTTCCGACACTAGCTTTATGCCTTAGGTTCTTCCTCCAAGTGTGAATTTATTGAAGGTGCGTTGAAAGACGAGACAGTCCCGAACGCGTCACTGTCTGTGTTACATTTATTATGATCAGAGCAAGGTCGAAGTGAGAAAAGAGCATTTTTAAACAGCGCTGTTGGCTCAAATGTTGTGTAGATTTGTCCGAGTTAACAAAAAAAGATAATTGGGAAAAATAATTGCTCACCAAAAGGCATGTTACCTAGGCAACAGGTTTATTTATGGGATTGTGTCAATTATTATTATTATATTATTGTTTAGAAAGGCATTTGTTGTGTGTTTTTGTTTGGTCCAGTTTAGCCTCGTTTCCACCGGAGACGTACTGGTCCGTTTCCATCAACAAAAGGGTCCGAAATGTAGCCAAAAAGTGAACCAATTTGAAGATGCCTCGGCCTGGGGTCCAATCAGGTCCGGCTTTGTGGTACACTTTGGAAAAGGTGGAGCTGAACACTGCAGTCAGCGTTGGATGATTGGTCTTCCTTCATGAATTTAAACATTGTATTTATCGTCTACACTGCATCAAACACAAGCAGAACCTGTGCAAACTCCAATTAGTCCTTAAACTATAGGAAATTGGCAAAGGTCTATGAATTTATCTATGAATTATCAGGAATTGGAAACAGTTGAATGTTTCCAGCAGCAGCTGTACAATTATGCATCAAAGTTTCAAAACATCAGCTTCAAATTTGATCATGTTATATTCAAATTCTGTGGAAACACTCCTCTCTAAAGTGTTTACTGAACCAAACTGACCCGTACCAGACCCACCTCAATCGAACTTCACACAGGTTCATTTAGAAGCAGAAGACCTGTGTTTTTAGGCAGAACCAGATTTCCATTTTTTTGGTCCTCACTAGAGTTCAATTGCACATAAACAAAGAAATGAAACAGACTTTAAAAAAACACAACAAAAAAGCAAACTAGAGTTGAATTAACCCCAAGAAAAGAAGAAGATGCTGACTAGTACTGTTCCAGACCACATGAACGAGACCAGAGCGCTTCAGACGAAGATAACATCAAGATTTCTAGGTTTCAGAGTCAGGATCTGAGACTGTTTTGTTTCTGGGCCAGTTCAATAAAGTCCAACATATCTTCCTTTTCTCTCTCTTTATTTATTTTCCTCTTTTCTTCCTTAAATGTAGATCTGTTAATTCCTAGCTTTAGTCTTGTTTAGTCCTGCATTTAAACCAAGGTTACGTCCCTATTAAAGCCTTATAAGGGAAGTGTAATTGATGTAATAGTGAAAACAACCTGATAATGATTCATGTTGGACTGATACAGATGTACACAGATGTCTGGATGTAAAGTTTATAACATGACAGAGTCCACTTTTCTTTTTCTAAAACACTGCAGCGAGATGTGGTCAAAACCCTCAGCACTGCACCAAACTGCGCGGATCAAAGTCAAGTGAAGAGGGGAATATCTGCTTCAGTTTCGACTGTGAGAACCCTGACAAAACCCATTACGGCTGAAAAGTGTAGGGTTTTTTTTCTTTTTTAACATAAAGGGGAATGAACAGTGCAGCGAGAGCGGGCGCGTTAAGAGCCGAGAGGCGTGTGAGTGACACTCTGGGCAGAAATGAGGCCTGTATATCAGCCTGAATTAGAGCAAATCCCTCACTTTGCTGACAAAAGCACACTCGCATTTACATTTTAAGCCGACGCACAAGAGAAGGACTTACTGTGAGGGCAACGCACCGAGGGGTTTACTTCTTATCTGGCAATAAAAAGGAGTCTGGGGTCACTTTTGTATTATAGTTTCAGTTCAGTATTTGAGAAGTAAAGGTATATGTAGTGAGCAGGACCCTCAGTGCAACCTGTATCATCATCAGGGGCGGCATTTGGGGAATTCTACCCTGTAGCCTTTCTACTTGGTTTTCTCATGAAGCAAAGGGGTATTCTTCCAATTCTCAGATTAATATTAACCTGAGTCCCGTTGAAAGCATTTGCAAAAGGTTGAATGTTGAAAACTTGGAGGAGAAGCACAGACTAGTCTCTCTTCTTTAACCAATCACAGCAACGATATGACGTAACACTCTTTATGCTTCTTTCAAAAGAGAAATACTCTCTACTTCTGATAAAACTGAGTCGTTAGCAGCATCAACGCTAACTTTTGTCGTAGTCATGTTGATAACAAAAAGGAGAAGAGAGCGATGGTTGCTTTCTTCAAATTAAACCCCTCCTCTTCCTGTTAGTGCTGCAACATCATTGGTCAAAAGAGTCCAATTCAACTCAAGACGTTTGCTCGGAGCGATACAAGATGGATCTACGCGAATTTGGAAACTCCCAAATCTTGTAAGAATCCATCTGTAGCACAAGGTTAGATTATTATAGCCCTTACCCCTTTTCTTTGGAGACCAAGGGGCAGGGTAGAGGGGAATAATGGGACTGGCCTTGATTTGTAAAGTGTCTTTGAGTGTCTTAAAAAGCACTATATAAGTTTTTAATTATTAATATTCACAAATATCACACTGAAAAATCACAGACTTTAGGACAATAACCTTTGAAGCCTTTGAACTGTTGCTTTATCAACGTTAGCCTTGAATCATGAGGTTACACAGGTACCATCTGTAACCTGTAATCCTAACATAGTTCACAGAGGACTAATGGAGGAGCTTGTGTCGGCTCTGTTCATCCTTGTGCCTCTAACCAATCATTTACATTTAAAGACCATTCAGAATACGGACTACTGGAGCTAATCTGTGATGAGACACTGCTACAAGACAAAGACTCAGACAGAGACACAACAAAAAACTGTTAACATCCAAACAGTACAAATCCAGTCTTAGGCCGAGTCCTTGCTCACAGAGGGTCAGTGTTAGTGGGATATTTTCAAATGAAGATATAGTTTTTATTTAATCACAAGAATAAAATGGACAAACTCATTAATAATAAATAAATTAGTTTAAGATTCAACATACTCGGTTCAGTATGTTATTAATGTGGGTTTGGACGAGGCCTTAGACCAGAACTGAACGTGTAATAAAACATCGAGTATTAGAGACCCTCACTTTTTGCCATATTACCTCTGAGGCCCTCCCCGATGCCCAGGGCCAGTCCGTCCTTGGTCCATTGGACGATGCCGGTGTAGTTGTAGACCACGCAGGACAGCACCACCCGCTCCCCCAGCACCACCGACTGGTCCGCCGGCTCCTGGGAGAAGCGAACGCAGCACACTGCAACAAACAAACACAAATCAATGTAAACTTCCCTCCGTCGTGCCCCGGCCGCGAGGTGCCATCGTTTATTGCGGCGCATCGAGCTCGTCGGTCCCAGCGCGGCTCCATCGACTCGTTCCTGTCCGTACGCCGCCGCCGCTCTGATTTGTGGAGTGCTTTTATTGAGTATATGGTGCTTTTATTGTCTGCTTTATTATGTGTTTTCATTGAGTGTGTTTTAATAAAAGGCTGGTTTCTCTTACGGGAATGTAAAGTTTGGGACGGGATTAGCTTCCTGTTTGCACATTTATTCTACTTCACGACTGCGAAGGGAAACAGAAGACAACCTGTAGACTTTGTGGTTCCATGTGGAATAATGGGAATGTATTAACTTGCCTTGTAACCCTGTGGCTAATGAGAATAACAAGGCTTTTCTACAACGCGCTGCTGCTAATGACTACTCTTTAACACATTTATTTTACATGCAGCAGCTCAATGAGGCTATTCAACACAACAAATTATCATTCTCAAAACATTTTTTCATATTTTTTTCTTCATCCTAAACATGCCCCAACTTCCACAGCCCTGACAACAGGCATCAACACGAGAAACACCACCCGCTGATGCACTGGAAAGAGAAGCAGTATTTCCCATTCATTTCTATGAGTAGGTGAGTTAAAATCACTAAGACAGACACTTTAAACCACACATGTCAAACTCAAGGCTCAGAGGCCAAATGCAGCCCTTTGCATTGTTTTATTTGGCCCTTCATTACATTTAGACGGAGATATTTTTAGCTTTAGATTTTATTCATTGAATTTGAGCATGTTTTAGATAGATTTCATTTTTTTGTTTCAAAGATAAGTAACTAAAACCTGTCCAAATCCATCTAAAATCTGTTCAAATTCAACCAAAACTTGTCGAAATCCATCTAAAATCAGTTGAAATCCAACTAAAACCAGTTTAAATCTGACTAAAACCTGTTCAAATCCAACTAAAACCAGTTTCCATAAAAGGAGGGAATGATTGTTTGTGTGATAATCTTTGTAAAAGTCAAATTAAGACGAAATCTAACATTCAAAATGTAATAAAAGCTTCCAAATGTCTCCATCTTCAGCCCCTGAAAGGATTCTTATTAACTTTTGCGGCCCCTCACTACTTTGAGTTCCACTGCTTTAGAAAAATACTTGAGAGTCGACAGAAGGACTTTGATTCTGAAGTATGTTGCTGTTGTATTGTTTTGCTTTAATTGAAATATTTTAGCGTAGCCCTGAAGCCGTACGTGTTTGACTGAACATGCATTTGTTTAATATCTATGTTATAATCTTGTCCATTTTACCTGAAAGTTGTGTTGTTGTGTTTTTAGCTCCGCACTTTAAATCAGACAGAGTGTATTTTAACAGTCTTTGATGAAGAAGCACAGGTCCTAAAACAATCCGTGCGACAAGAGTTTTTGAGTTTGTGACAAGATCTCTGTTTTAAGTTACTTTTCTTTTTAGCACACACGTTGCATAAAGATTTATTTAATTCTTTTCACCCTTAGACCTATTTTCACTGGCTCTGTTTATGCTAAAAAGTGAAGAGTAAAATGTGCAAGTTCAGTCTGCATTTCAGCACCAGATTGTCAAAACGATGTTAACTTTTATGTTTTCACGATTACTGACTCCATTTGATTAATTTAAGACACTGAACAAACTGAATTCAAGGTTTAAGGTTACAAGGCCGACATTTCTCCACAAACTGACCCAACGTTTTAATGAATTCTGATATTGATTTCCATCTTTCCATCCGTCAATTTCGAGACTCACTCAAACTTTTATGTGTCCTGCTGCATTGAAACTACAGTCAATGAGAGATTTTGTGTTGAATACACATTTCCACTGCTCTGCTCGTCCCAGTCCTGCCTCCGCTTCCAGTGTTATGCCCGATTTCAAGGTTTTCCTGAGTCTACGCACGTCTCTGGAGAAGAATGAATGAAGACTTGTGAGTGTAGCCGGCGCTGGAGCTGTTTCCCTTTTTTTCATCACGCGGTACAAAGGATTTTGCTTACACGCTCACATTTCGCAAAATAAGCCTTGTGGCGATCGCGCCACTAATAACCCGCAGAGGAGAGAAAAGAGTGTCGAGCGCTAACTCTGAGCTACAAAGAGACGCTGTCAGGTGAGCGGCAACGAGGCCCGGTTTGCACTCGTTTGCATCATCAGGTAAAGTGGTTTCGTATTCTGGGAGTGTTGCAGTTCATTAAGGACTGAGACACACAAACAGAAACAGATCTGAACCATTTATACCACCATGAGCAGATCCTAAAATATAGACCCACATCTGACACGGAAATTATGTTAAATTCAAGATAAATGCATGTTTATTAGTCTGTCAGAGCTTCTCCAAAACCTGACTCTTGTGGGTCTTCCTGGTCTGCAGTGGTCAGGATCTGTCAAAAGTGGAACAAGGAAGGAACAGAGGTGAACCGGGACAGGGTCAGGGGTAAAAAGCCTAAACAATGGGCAGAGGAGGATCAGAACTGGACCAGAGCAAAGTAAGAAGTTGTCCTGGTCTGAGTCTGAGGTTATGAAGCATCTGTGGGACGAGCTGGACAAACAAATCCAAAAAAAAAGGACCAAGACAATGTTAGGAAGGTGGTCGTAATGTTTTGGCTGATCAATGTTACATCTTAATGCACAATAAAGAGGCTTTTAACTGTTAATTAAACACTTGACATTGACCAGTGTTAAAGAGACTCTGGGCACTTTAAGGCGTTAAAATGTGATGATAAACTGATTTATTTGAAAACTGCCAACAGTCTTTAAAAACCTGTATTTATATTAATGTACCTCACAAATACCAAATGAATCCTAAAGCGTCTATCTGACACCCATTTACCTGTAGATTTTTATTCCTGAATTGCAATTTCTTTTTTTAGACCAGCTTTTATTGTTTGTAAGCTGACCACACTGGATTCTGGGGGAAAAATCATGAAAATCTCAAATTCTGTAAACAAGATGGTTTGGGCAAATGGCAACTGACTGACTTCATGTGTTATACATCAAAGTTATGCTGCTTTTACCTCAAAACACACTCTGAGAAAATATCACCTGAGAACAAATAGTAACATGGCTTAACTTCCACAAAACTAAATTGCTAATTTGCTGTATTATTTATTTCAAATCTAAGATAAAAAAATAAGTACCAAAATGCCCATGCATGAGAATATAAATAAAAATAAAAAATAAAATAAAATAAAATAAAATAAAATAAAATAAATAAAATTAAATTAAATTAAATTAAATTAAATTAAATTAATTAAATTAATTAATAATAAAAAAA
>JAWCTZ010000900.1:0-28498 GCA_036850595.1 Rhyacichthys aspro | reverse complement strand
CTCACAAGAAAAGTATGAAATGTTTGCAACCTTTCCGGGCAGACAAGTTTCTGCTCAGATGATTGGTTTGGTATAATGTGCATGCCCCCTGCAGTTTTTGTTTTTGGGAAAGGGGTTGTCATGTGTCAAACTGACCTTTGGCTGTGCTTGGCATCTCAGCAGCAGCAGCAGACTTTTCCACCAGGCTCTCACAGCTCTGGCCGGGTCACGGAGATGCAAGAGCCAAATGAGGAACGTGTGAAGTCTGGTAATGAGCCTGGCTGAAGCAGAAACCGAATTGGGGGGGGGAAAAGGGAGAGGCAACTGATACGTCTGTGCGATGACTCACCCGGGCCTGGATATTTATAGAATGAGAGGAGGTGGAGGAGGAGGAGGGAGGAAGAGGAGAAACGAAGTAAAGTAAAGACAGCTTGGGAGACGGCCAGGGACGGCATCAGGGAGTGGTGAAGTGAGAGACCGCAGAGATACAGCATCCGAGAAGTGGAGAGGATGAGGACGAAACAAAGAAAGATGACAATAGAGGGAGGAGTGGGAGAATGAACACAAAAGACTTGGATGGCATATGGCTGCATTTAATTACACACATCTGCTTTGATATTCAGTGTGTCAAAATCACTCTTCTGCATCGTTTCCATCCTCCTTTCCAAAGCGGGTGGCACTTTGCAATGATACACAGCATTTAATTAAAGCCAAAATGTAGACCCTTGGAATATTAAGGGTCTTAAATCCAGACTCTTCTGCAGCTGTCTGTGAAAATGTGAGATATGACAGGAAAAGGTAGAGGTAGACTATGAACACAAAATTTCCCCCTGGTTGCCTAGACACTGTACCAGTAAGTGAAGCACATTAGACTGCCACATTCGCAGGCAATTAGGAAGGAAGAAAAAGGAAAAAAAAAAGCACTGATAAATAATCATTTAGATTTGGGCTGTGTAATTAGAGATTTTTACATATGTGTGTGTGTAGATGTTTTGGATGGTTTTGTTTCGGAGTGGATTTCTTCATTAAAAAGACATCCTGCTTGTAACGTCAGCCAGTGCGTCACGACACGGATGCGGTACACGCAGTTGGATATGTGCACGTGAGCTCACACACACACACACACACACACAAGCGATGTATTGAAAAGGGATGAGTCAGACAAGCAAGGTGATCGTGGTGCATGGATGTTGAGATGGAGCCAAAAGCAAGGAATCTTAATGAGAGGAAGTGGGTAGAATGAAAACAGCAAAAAAAAACAAAAAACAAAAACAAAGATGGCAATGTACAAATGTCAACTTGCTGAGATGTTTGTAAAGCGTTGTTTGTTTGTAAAAGATAGAGAATCTAATTCATGTTGTGATCTCCGTCTTGCTCTCCCACAGAGCTCTTCCTGGACGTTTGCCCTTTTCAAACCACCGACGTCACTTCTCCTAATATTTTAATATCATCCACCACAAAAACACAGAGTGCTTTTGTGCTAATTGGTACAAAAGAGTTGAAGGGGAAATGTCATTGCTCAAGACACATGCAAACGTAGCAACCTGCAGCGAGGCATAGGTAGACGTAGCCTGGATGAAAAGGCTGTGCGGCGGCGGCGTCACCATGGAGATGAAGAGAAGGTGAGCCTTGACAACAGACGTGTCATTCTCATCCCTGCAGCCTCCAGTGCACCTTAGGGAGAAGCATTAAACATGTGTGTGACATCCTAGCTTTGGATGACATGAGGAGTGTGTGTGATTATGGAGCTATTCAATTCCAAAAGCCTTTCAAGGCTGAAACTTATAGTCTCAGTTAAGTCACGAATGTTTGAGTCCTTGAGAGGGCTGTGTGATGATTGCACCAAGGGAACACATTGTGCTTTTAATGAACTCTGACGCATATGAACCATTGCAGTGCTGATTATATTTTCTCCCTGCAGCTTTGATAGACATTTGTGTAAACAGCAGCTGTGACCCGCTTTGGCTGCTGTAGGTTCAGAGGCCACAAGAGTAGAAGAGCAAGGAGGAGGAATCGGCAGCACTTATTACACAGTGATCAATGATAAAGTTACACAAGCAGCTGAGTGCCAGTGAAGTCTGGTGTTACAAATGTGGCGTGGCAGCTCATTGAAAGAGTGTCTATCTTTGCGCGCTAATGAGTTTTAGGGATGAGTCGGTGTTAATTTAGATTATTAAATGGAAACCGTGCACCGTGCAGTGGGTGCAAATGAATTCCTGGGAATTCAAATCAACACATGCATCCAGTAATCATTAGTGTTCAATAGGGAATAGAGCACATACAAAGATTAGAGGTGAGGGGTTCAGGTTTTTCCAATTAAACCAATCGTGAATGGAAACGTGTAATCAAAACCGGACATTAACACAAATACAGTGACCAGATGGCCAAATCATAACAGCCTGCAATAATAGCTGCTTGTAGTTTGTAGAAGCATATGTATCTGCTGTTTTTGGATTGTGCCAGGAGCTGTTATAATGGTTATAATTGCTTCTACTATTTACTATTACAAATGATATTAAATAGTAGGTAAAGAAATGCACCACAGCAGCCGGAGAAGCTCATGCCAATTAAGTCCACTTACATTGTTAAAGACAGGCTTTAATTTGAGTAATGTGAACCAGGAAGTAAAGACAATGAAAGGGTGGCTCTAAGGATTCTTAAACCAATTAGTATTGTTAGCTCTGTGCTGCAAACAAGAAGAAGACAGTGGAGTACCTCTTTAGTGTGAAGAGATGGTATATATATATGGACTGATGCACACAGACAGCAAAACATAAACCCCTGAGAGAGCTCACAGAGTCAGCCGGCGGATCTTCCTCCACAAAAACCAAGAGGGATTTGAGTTTAAACTGTCTGATTCATCACTGAGAACCATGATAGCCCTGAAAAAAATGCACTTATAATAGTGCTACATCACTTTATAGAAATAAAGTTGGACTTGACTACACTTTTCTTATTATCCAGTATCCATTGTCCACTTTTCCATCCTTCTCTTCTTTCCTTGCACCATAAAAAATCAATATGACAGTATTCTCCATTTTGCCGTCGGCCATTCTGCATCATTTGCATGCATTTGGATTGTTTCCACAGCCTAGAATGAATAGCAGGAAAGCAGGAAGCGTATTCCATTATGCCAGTACACATGAGAAAGTAACCTTGCTTGTGTCTTGTTGGTGTGGGTTACTACAGTCCCTCAGGGTGGAGGCTATTTTCTGAATGGAGCCTTGTGATGTCACCGTGCTGATGCTGTGGGATTACACAAGCTACATTTTCCCCAAACAACACCACGTCTTTGTTGTGTCTTTAAACATCGGGAGGCTCCTCAGACCTCTCTGTGTCGATGACGTCTCGAAGCCAGGAGACAAAGTGGGTGTGTTTGTTGACTGGTTTTACTGGAATGGATAGATCATAAGGGATAAATATGAGGCACAGTGGATGCAGTTAGACTTGCAGTGAAAACAGGAACAGGGCTGAAAGGCAAGAGCATGGAGTGAATGGAGAATCTGAATTACATTAAGGGGGAATTGAGAATTTGTCTTGTTTAGTTTCTGGTTTAGATCTTGTCATGGCCACTTTAGGGTTGCCTCTTTCCACCAGATGACAAGCTGTAGCCCCTCTTTATCGGGTCGAGCCCCTCTCCTTCTGTCAGTCCATCAGCCCGTGAGCAGACAGCGACTTGTTTACCGTCGTCTCTGTCAGAGAGAAGGAGAGGGCTGCTGAACTGCGACAGCAACTCCTCGGTGGCTGTGAGTCATCGCTGGAGGCTTTAACTCTTCAGTGGTCGTGATGATGGGTGGTACAAGCTCCGTTCAAATGCCAAAAGGTGCAAAAGTAGAAGTGTTTTTAGTAAATGGGTATTTTGGGTAATTTTACATGCGTCTAATGAAAGCATTGGTTAACATTCAATGTGTAGAATAAAAAGAAAGATGTAAAGTTTCTTTACTCCATTGTTTTTCCTTGAATTATTATGTTCTGTTTTTGTTGTTTAATATTGCTTTGGTGTATCTCCTTCTCTCTCTGGTGTCAACTGTCACATTTAGGTGTGGTTTAACTTGACAGTTCAGCCTATAGATACGCCCCTGGGCATCCATGAATGTCATATGGTTACTCTGCTCTGCCATTAAGAGCTGAAGAATATTGAGATTACAACACTGACGTCACAACATATGGCTTGAATCCAAAGCCCCTATACATCCACTACCTGGGTACTTGTTAAAAGATCTTTCCAGCCAATAGCTTCCCACAGAGAAACAGACACGCAGAGCTATTTTTAATACAGCCGTGCGTTTTAGCATACCGTATCATAGACCTGAATCATTTATATGGATTTCTCCTCCTCCTCTCCTCCTCTCCAGCGAGGCTATTGCGTACGTGCGCAGCGATGACGCGCTGGTCAGGTGTCGCCTCTTATAACGAGGGGAGCTGTCCAAGTGCTGAAAACAGCACCGCGCCAGAGGAGATGCCATACACCTTCGCTGCTGTCTGAGCTCCGTTGCCAAAGGTAAGCCTCATATTACCACACACATCAATTCAGATGGACTATCAGTAATAAGATTATTACAGTGTATGATTCAATAACCTAATGCATTTATTATTTGTACAGTTATACGTTGCATCCATGTTTGAATAGACAAAAAAAAAATAATAGAGCGGATAGTAAATGCATCGGTAAAAACAGAACCGAAATGTTTATGTTTTTTAACATATGGCCGTGTTGGAAATGGATGTTGTGGTTGCCATTACCAACCTAGGGGTGAGTCATCCGTCTCTGTGAAAGCGTCATCTCCGTGTCGTGAAAGACATACAGATCCGGCGTCAAAACAGAAAACCTGTCACATATAAAAACTACACAATGTGTACGTTTAGTTTATTAACGACAGTATGTGTGCACAATTGGGACGTGTCTCCAACAATGTACAGCGAACGTTTGGGGATTAAGATATCTGACATCTACGATGTTGATCTCGTGGATTTCATCAGGATCTTCTTCAGTATGAATCATGTTGTGTCACAACACATGCAGTGCAGTTGGATCCGTTTGATAGGATCAGTCATGAAAACAGTGGACATTAAGCTAATACTTTACCACATTGTCTAATGCATTGTGTGCAAACAATACGGCTCATGCAGACAATTGCCATCTGAAAAAATCTGAAATCTGAAATATGGAGTAGGCCTATAATAACTGCATCAACGGGGTCATAACTAAAAAATCTCAAATCAAAACTACACAATTGTTCTAAAATTGTATTTCTTTCTTTGACTTTCAGGTAATAAAAAGCCTATAATGCTGCATTTCCACCACAAGTTGCCCGCGGGGGGAGCGGCGCTCCTGCTCACCGTCCTGCTGTGCGTGCGCGCCGCGCAGGCTGCGTCTCTCCCCCGCCACTTCAGGCTGCGAGGCGGCGACAGTGATGTCCAGCCGGCCTCTGACATGATGAAAGCCCTGGAGTACATTGAAAACCTCAAACAGCGGAACGAGGGCCGAGGCGAGCCTGCGGATTATGATGAGGTGGAGAAGTTCCGTGTTCTGCTCCAGCTGGCATCGCAGCAGCAGCAGGACGAGGCCGCGCCGGGGGCACTCCAGAGGCAGGACATCACTGCGGAGCAGCTCATGAAAACCCTGCTCCGCTCTCTGCAAGGTGAACCCAGGAGCAGCCCGCCAACGTCCAGGAACGACCGGCGCACACACAGGCACCGCACTAAGGAGCCGGAAACTCCCGAGAGCGCACCTGTAGATTACGGCAACTCCCCCCGGGCTCACAAGAAATACCCACTCATGTTTGAGGACGAGGAGAATACAGACGCCTCGAAACGAGCCACAGAGGACTTAGACGAGCAGTACACACCTCAAAGCCTCGCCAACCTGCGCTCCATCTTCGACGAACTGGGGCGCATGCCAGTCGTGCAGAAGAGAGCCGCACTGGGCGACGACGACGACCAGGACGAGGACGTGTTCAGCCTGAGGAGCCAGGCGTACGAGGACGTGGCCGGGGGTGAGGAGTGGGTCCCAGTAGAAGAGAGAGAGGAGACCGAGGAACTGGTCAATAACAGCCGCGAGGAGATGGACCGGGCTGTGGACAGTGAAGAAGACGCGGAGGAAGTTCAGCGCAGGGCCAACCAGGACCAAGAGGAGGCCGATGACGACACCAAACTAGTGGACTACTACCTGCTCAAAGTGCTGGAAATGAGCGACCAGTCACAGAAGAAGAGGGACGCGGATGGGGAGCAGAAGAAGAGGCTCATACGACCCTCTATTGTTGACCCACGCACGGTTAAAGAGCTGCTAGAGCTGTCCTTAAAGCTTCACGTCCCGCCGCAGGATCTCATCGACATGCTGCTCACAGAGGAGCTCAGGAAGCTGCACCGCGACGCCCAAGGTTCCACACGCTTCTCCACCACGGGACAGACCCCCAAAATCAGATACTATAGCAGGAGGCTGCCCGTGAAGAGCAAGACACAACCAGAGGATATGGACAGGGAGGACTTTCTAGATATCATAGGAGTGGAGACCATCAGTAACGAGTACCCAGTGATCCAGCGTCCCATGAAAATCCCTCCATCTTCAGATAGGATCCCCTCAAGTCCAGTAGTGAGCTCAGGGCCTGTCAAAATCCCACCTCCTTCTGGACGCAGAGAGAACTTGTTCCTTTCCGAGCTCAACAAAATGCCACTGAAGCGTCAGACCGACGCAGACGACGAAGATGAGGACGTAGAAGATGAGGTGACCACGTTCCTGGCGGCAAAAATCCTCACAGAATACCCCAATACCATCAACAAGAGGGACACCCAGGCGCAGCTCAAGGGACAGTTCCCCTACGAGCTCTACGAGAAAGCCGTGAAGGACTATTTGGAGCAAAACGAGAAGCGACCAGTGGCCAAGAGGGAGACCGAAGTCACCGGTCCTGAGAATGTAAACCCCACAGAAATGCAATCGAAAGACGCCATGGCGGACAAGACACAAGCTCCTCAAACCATCAACGAAGAGGGAGAGAAGAAGGAAAAGGTCGTGGCGGGAATGTAGTGTAAAAGATGGAGGAGAAGACGCACGAATTTATGGTTTTAGTATTTATACTGTCTTAAAATAAGTTTGGTGGACGTGATCTAGTTTACAGATTTTTATTATAAGAACTCTAGCTGGTATTATATCAACCCTAATGAAAAGGAACTATAGCAATCTTACATTTGTAAAATATATATATATATCTAAGTCCCTACTTGCTGCAGGAATGTTCTAGTGAGACTATAGGAGATTCTAAAGGTACAATCTACTAAACACAATTAGAAAATAGCTTGGTTTGTGCCTGTCATTGCCAAATTTAACACTAATGTATATGAAGCCCAAAGTGAAGTATGTGGTGTCCATTGTTTACATAAATGGTGTTTGTAAACAGAAAACTGGCCTATATTTGAAATTATATAACCCACAGAGTAACGATAATATTTTTCATGTAGGCTATGTGTTCAGTAAAACGCTGCCTGGGCCTTTAAAACACAAGCTATTGCTATTTTCTGAGACGACAGGTGTACAAAAAAGGAACCTCACGAGGAATATATGTTGAGCTAAGAACAAGTGTCGTATTCAGGGTTTGTGAAGTTATTGTTCTGAATATAATCTGAGTTTTAATATCAGACCGTCGCCTGCCTTCCAACCCTTTCATACTGCAAAGCTCTGTATTGTTGGCCTAACAGTGGTTGTGCTATGTATGCTCATTTTTAAACCATTTTGTACATGTTCAATAATGTGTATTGAATCAGATGAATAAAGCATCAGCGGTATTATTTTTCTCCTCGCTGGGTTAAGTCGCCTTATTAAACAAAACCTCACAAGAACAGCGTTTCAGTATTTTTGTAATAACTCAAATGTGACAGGTTTGTACCAAAATACATATTTTAATTAGAAGTTGGACATCATAAATTGCACATTAGGGAAAAAAAAGACAGCCTGTTCACACCCACACTAGCAAACCTTTTTAAGAACACACACGACAGTACACGCTACATCTTCTAAATCAAACTTTCAAAAAATGAGTCCAGATAAGTCCAGACAACAAATCATCATTCTTACAAATATTACAAATCAATGAGATTATTCATTAAAAGCTAGCACATTTTTAAGTAAACCCATCCATTTCTAATGCATTCCATCCTTTATAAACACAATCTACAGTTCACTTCATGTGACATTAAAGTCCCCGATCGTGCTATTTCTACTTCATTAAGTGTGTTACACAGTGTAAAAACATTGAAGAAAAGCAGTGTTTTAGGCAGAAGACGAGCAGACATTTGTATTTCCTTGTTTAAAATACAGTCAGTAAATCCCATGAATCAGAAACAGTTTTTTTGTTTTTTACAGTACATTTAGTTCTTGTGCTCCTCTCATAGTCAAAGTGGGGTCCATCGCTTCAGGGTCAGAATGCGGGCTTGCTCATATACTCCTCCATGGTCTGAGAAAAGGCACATAGAGAACACAAACAGGTGATTGCCGCGCCCTTAAATATTCACAATAATGCAAATAGATATTCAAAGACACTACACACATCACCCGGTACAAAAAAGTGCTGAGGACACTAACACACTAACACAAGCAGAGCCTCTAACCTTTCTGTCCATATTCAAGGTCATCCAAACAGCTCCACCTCATACCACTCATTGTTGTCATCCTGAAGTGATAATGGTCAAAATGAATGGAAGGCTACACTGCACATAAAGTATTCCAGCTGTATGCTCTAAAGGTGTTAGTGAGCCTTAAATATAAAAAATAAAACCACGACGACACCCAGTTGACTATTATATCACACACAATCTACAAGAAGAGCGGGAAACACAAGGCTAAACCTACAGGGTGAAATCTGTCTCTCACTTGCGCTAACGTTGGCAGAGGGAGAGAGAGATGCACAAAGAGGGATGAGAAAACACAGCAGAGCGAGAGAAAAAAAACAAAAAAAACAACAACTACAAACCACAGGCCTTTTAGCTACGAGGAAGACAAGGAGACAAACACCAGGGAGTCAACGGCACCATTGTTAATCGATCTCATTACGCCACTGACACTTGTTGGTGGGGATGTTTACATGCCACAAAAGTTAAACTAATCAATAACACAACTGACGGGAGCCAAGTGGGCCCCTCTATGATGTACAGATCCCCCACAACTGTCAATTTCTTTGAAAAAGCTGAAAAAGATGTGGATCCATACAACAGTCATTTATGTCAAAAGACAAGAAAACGGCCGAGCCTCGTGTTGTTGCCGTGTTGGACTCACCTCTTGTAACATATCGGAGTTTTCGATGCAGCGGTTTACAGTCTGTTTGGAGGTTTCCTGTATTTCTCCTCCCATTAGAAATTCATCCAGGATAAAATAGGCTTTCTCAAAGTTAAAGATTATGTCCAGCTCACACACCTGAGAGGAGGCATTTTTGCGGTTATCAGTAACGGCGCTCCTTGTGAGATATCTTTATGTGTATTCTTCATTTCAGCTACACATTCTATCAGATGTAAAAGTGGTAGTTTGGGCTTTGTAGGGCTGTACGTGGTGTTCTGAACACTGAGTACATTAGTGATAAATGGATAACTGTTTAAAACTGTGTCATATTTGCTTTCATTTGGAGGTAGCCTGTATTTTGGGAGCTATAATACACTCCAGTAACACATCGGGCTGTTTCCTAGAGTACTATTTACTGGTGTAAGGAAATACCAGCTGCCTAATAGTAAAATAACCCTGTTAAAAAGCCTTGTGAAACATATTTGGATATTAAAACAAGATGCTTAGTGTGGCTGGATGGTCTCTCTCTGCTGTACAGCCCTACAACAAAAACCTTTAAAACACATCACAGTGGATGATAAATAAAGAAACTAAAGATCCGTGTAATACATTGCCAAAGTATTTGTCCAGCAGCTCCACGTAGCGATGAATGACCTCAAGCGCTATCAGCTCATTCTCTTGGTTTTCAACAGCCAAGCAGAAATACAAGCTGGCATACCTTAAGAGAAAAGGAAATTAAATATTTCTCAGGATTACTGTTTGCCAGAAGCACAAAGGTAAACCGATAGCACGAATCTAGGTAAAAGTGACGCAGTAAGCATTGGGCAGCACCCACCTCTTGTAAATAACCTTCAAGTCTTTCCAGTGCAAGAAGTTACATGAACGTGGTTGCCGTGCCAACACCATGGTTGTCATATCCCTGATTATCTTCTTCTTTTCTCGCTCCGGCAGGGGTGTGTACCATTTCTGGAGACGGAGCTTCCCTTGACGACTGAAAAGCAGCAGGAAACGCATCTAGCAAAACAGACAAAGAGCAGGGTCAAAGGTGGGAGGCTGCAATGTACAGACAGCGATGGATATATCCATTTAAGTCCGGTCTGGATATGATTAACCCTTCCACACACACATACAGCTGGAAGCCAATGTTCAACAAGTGGCTGTCATTCATTAAAAAGTAACTACCAGTAAAGCAACACCAAAGAAGGTCACGCTGCTCTTTCTGGCACTGAGGAAGAGGTGGGCTAGTAGTGGAGTCGCCAACAGTTAACAGAGTTTCGGATGTTTAGAAATGTGTTTCCTAGCACTTGACAAATCCGGCTACATTTCAAACTGGACATTTCCACTCTGTGTGACTTTATGTAAATCACAATGCCACAGTCTTAACTTTAAGTATCCCTGTTATTGTTGGTTTAAGGAGGACATAAAGGTAAAAGCCCTTCTGATAGTTACAGTCCATAGAGACGTTTGGTGCATTAATTTGTGGATTACAGAGCACTCTGATAAACACTTATTAAAAAAATCATGAAATATGCAGATGACTGGTTTATGTAAAGAAAATAAAACAGTAAAATTAATCAAATTGTCTGTCCAGTATTGCTTGTGTTTGATGCAGGATTGTGCACTTTACACATTCTTGATTCAGAAAACATAATCGTTTTTTGGAGGAATTCCAGGGCTGTTTATCAGGTTGATCAGGGTAAAGCCTACCTGCTATTCAGGTTAAACAAGCTGACAGAAATGACAGGAAATCGGCTATAAAAACACATGGATGAGCACAGCATAATTGCAAGAGGGCTTGGCCAATATTTTCAAGTGATTTCTAGCAATCCATGCAACAGGAAAATCCGTATAAAAACACTGTATCCTATTGATACGGTGAACAATGTCGACGGAAAGTGGCGAAACCTGTTCTGCGGAGGTTAAGGGAACGTAGATCACACCATATTCGCCCAATTAGCTAAACAAACAAACAAACAAACAAACAAACACACACACACAACAAAATAACAAATTCTACTCCACAGGTCAGAAAATAAACTTCAAACTGGAATTGTTTGGGTAGAAACACCCCAGCTTCGTTTTAAACGGAAGTAGCGTTATGTTAATTTTAGCTTTAGCTACCTGTCAACAGGTGCAACAGGTGAATGACCGAGGTATACTGTCGATAGCTTAGCCCCAAATAACCACTGAAAACACTTACCATTTTGACGCTATGACAGGAACTATTGCTGATAATAAAGTAGTAAAAAATAAGTAGTTAAACCCTCACAAAGGGTCGAGTAATCCGACTACACACATTTCTGTCTGTCGTCCACTTCGCTCGGTGTGAAAGTTCATAAACTCCGCCCTCCTGCGTTAGAGAGGTGTCGGCAGGAAACGTCACCACATCAAACAAACCCCTGCGTTTAATGATGCGCGCGACCTATTTCCGTATTCTCTAGGTAACAAGTACAGGACCTGGTCAAACTGTAATAATAAATAATAAAAAACGAACTCATAAAACTTTCAAGACTGAGTGTGTGTGCTGTTTCCATGTGCTGTCGGTAGAGAGCAGTAATAGTGCTCTTTCTGTATTTTTTTCTTGTGACAGACTCTTCATTTGTCTCAGAAGCTCACAAGGACCCAAAGCCAGCTGCTGTTGTACTTTTGGGATTTTTCGAACAATAGGAAATGTCTCTATACCGCAATGCCGTGTGGTTTCTCAATGGCATTCAACAATATACAAGGTTAGTTACTGAATTTTATTACTGACTAAGTCAAATTATTATTTTTAATATAGAGCTTATAGATCTATACCAAGCCAGTCTACTTTAACTCTAATTATTTTACTTATAATTATAATTTTATTTAAAACTCCAATGCAACTCGATGCTTAACTAATGTGTATGGCACTCAGCATCACACAGAGCCCTTTTATGTCCTCTTACAACAGTTCTTTTGACAGTTGAATAGCATTTGCATCATCTGATTATAGTGGAGAGACAAAATATATGTTGTTAAACTGAATTTCTTTTATACATATATTTTTTATGTTCTTTTATATTATTTATGTTTTTTTGATCATTTACACTAAACTATCATCAATAGTTTGCAATTAATTACTTATTACTATGTGTTAAAATATATATATATATTTTTTTTTTTTAAAGAAAGGGCTATGAGGCGGCATCTAGAAATTTCGATTCACATGATCTGGACGTGTCTGTGGTGGGACGGTCCTTTATGGTCACAGGAGCCAACAGTGGTATTGGAAGAGCGAGTGCAATGGCTATAGCCAAGAGAGGTATAGACTAAAATATTGGCAGTTTATATTTTAAGAAAATCTAGCCTTGTGTTTTAATTTTAGGTGGGACAGTCCACATGGTATGCAGGAACAAAGACAAAGCTGAGGAGGCCAGGGCAGATATTGTCAGGGAGTCTGGGAATACGGTGAGTAAACTAATCCACACAAGAACCACTGAGCATTATGAAATAAGCTTTGGCAGATGGGTCATAATTTATCTGTTTTTAGGAGGTATACATCCACATTGTTGACATGTCCGAGACACGCAAAGTCTGGGAGTTTGCAGAGGCCTTCAGAAAGCAATACTCCTCTTTAAATGTGTTAGTGGGTATTTCACTCATTAAGCATGTCTTATAATGTTGTAAAGCCATACCAAACTACTACTAATGTTTTTGTTTTCGGAGCAGATAAACAATGCAGGGTGCATGTTGCACAAGAGAGAGCTGAATGCTGACGGACTAGAGAAGAATTTTGCTACCAACACTATGGGTGAGACCTCACACAAATGCCTAATGACTGCAACACTGTGAATCAGGACTGAAGTAGTGTGATATTTCTGTCTTTCAAGGAGTATATGTGCTCACTAGGACCCTTATGCCCCTTTTACAGAAGAGCAGGGATCCAAGGGTGGTATGGGCAGACACAAATGCATACACAAACAAATGCCTCATTTGTGCAGTATACAAAGTATAATGACACTGTTGTCTATTCAGTAGTGGCTAAGCACAGTGTGCTTCTCTTCTGTCCACTTGCTAGATCACTGTGTCCTCGGGAGGTATGCTCGTTCAAAAACTCAAAGTTGATGACTTGTTGTCAGAGAAGGGTTGGTGTGATGGACTTATGATCTATGCACAGAATAAGGTGGGAAATAATGATGCCAGGGAAAATGATTTGTATGCTATAGATTGCTTATCATACGAACACATTTACAATGAGGCAGGCATTGTGCGCGACATGATGTTCTTTGCTTTCAGAGACAGCAGGTGGTGCTAACACAGCAATGGGCCAAAGCCAACCCTGTCATCCACTTTTCTGTGATGCATCCAGGCTGGGTTGATACACCAGGTACTGTCCCAAATACAGGCATTTTTTTCTAATTTAATCTTAATTTTTCTTAATTATTGTGGACATTGTGGTTTCTAGCTGTCTCTACTTCAATGCCAGAGTTCCATATGATGATGGATGGGAGGCTGCGCAGTGTGGAGCAGGGAGCTGACACTGTTGTGTGGTTGGCTTTGTGCCGAACTGCTTCAAGAACACGTAGTGGGCAGTTCTTTCAAGGTGACCAGACACATGTGATTGCTAACTACATGCAGTATTAGTTTGACACACACACTTTGTGTTGCAGATCGTAAACCAGTTCCTGCCCACCTACCTCTAGCTTGGACTCACAGTTCTTTTGAGGATATTCAGAGTTTTATGGCGCAGTTGGAGGCTCTGGCCAATGCTATACAATCAAAACTACCGGATGTACCTCATGATAGTTCTCCAGATTTCACCAGCCCCCTTTTTGTCTAAATTGGTATTCCCCTTCATGAACTACCTATTTATTTTGAAATAACTTATTAATTATATATTTGGGTGTCTGATAATAGAACATACACATACCTTACTCCGTGCTTCGGACCAAAGTTTTGTCAATGAACAATTGAAAGCATTGATAAAAAAAAAAAAATGAGTGGCTGCTTCAGATGCCATTTTATGTAGTAGCTGAGATCACTGACTACAACTGATGGATTTCTGATGGAATACTGTATTTATGCCTCAAAATGCAATTTGCTTACATTGTCTACAAAGCCAATTTGAATATAATAATAATAATAATAATAATAATAATAATAATAATAATAATAACTTTTAATACCTAATCTGAAAGCGCAATCTGTAAACATAAAATTGTAAAAGTGTAAGGAAACAAATGAAGCTCTTTAACGTGTTGGTTGTTGACAATCCATATTAGCCATTTTTAATACTTGTATTTATTATTTTCACTGAAACAAAAAAATAATGTGGTGCATTCACATTTTTCCCAAGGACTTCTCAACTTTGATCTCTAACAGGGTAAAACAGTGAAAAGCTTGAAGCTGGATCCATCCACAATAAAATTCACAGGGAAGACCGGAGCCAAATTAAAAGTCAAATAGGATATTTTTGTGCCAACATTATATTTCCCATTCACGTGGATTTACTGTGTTTGTTTAAAAGATGATGAATCAGGTCAGCAATTGTGTTAAAAAGAAACTTCCAGTCCATGCGAAACAGCAGTCCAAATAAAACAAATCCCATTTCCCATTCAGTCTGTTTCTCTTCTCATCTGTAAATGTCTCTATGCAACGTAGGTGTATACTTTACGATCCTCTGGTGTTCTTGCCAAGTATTCTCTTTCTATTAGTCCTTCTATACGCTTTTTTATAACCACAGGGCTGGGAAGAAAACGTGCCCGGAGCTGCTGAGTTACCTGTTAACACAAAGACGTCAAAAGTTAAAAAAATATAATTCTAGCTTAAGCATAACATTGAAAAAGGTGCTTATTGTGAAATCACTATCACAATAAAAACTTTTCTTACCTCTGCAACTAATACATTGTGCTGCATCTTCTTCCTTGACTTCATAATTCGGACAATGGCTGCCTCGATTTCATGCTTTCTGTCATCATCCACTTTCTGTCGAGTTTCTTTCCTTTCAGGGTCTGACTCTCCTTGTTTAGCAGCAACTAAAAAACAAAGGGAGATTTGAATAGATAAGGCAGGCAGTGGAGAATAGTTGTAAACAAATTTTGTCAATTGAGTTTTAATAAAGAGGTTTAAAAAAAACAAGCTGTTGTCAAAAACAATACAAGTATGAGATGCTTTAAAACCAGTTTCCAATCCATCGTCTATCAAGTATAAACAAAGATGGTAATGTAAAAATGCTTTGATGGAAACCAAAATCCTTGTACACACCTGTTTGAATTTTGACTCTGTGCAGTTTGGAAGTAAACTGATCATTAACTGTAAACACATGTCCATTTTCAATCTCCTTGGACTTTGGCTCCTTGGTGAGAACTCTTTGTGTGGGCTTTCCACAGGCCAAGGACTGTAATGCTCGCACCAACTCTCTCTCAGGGATATCTGTCTCCTGCTGAATTTCCTGCACACACAGAGATAATAGAGATCATACATTTTAGTAGCTGAAGATTAAATTAAATTACTACCCCTGCTTAACTGAGAGGGTTTAAAAGAGACAGTGAAGAGATGGTGATATTGTGCTGATCTCACCTCAAAAGTGCACTTTTCTCTGTTATTGAAAAGCATGAGGATAGTCATCTGGAAGGTGGAGACTTGCAGTATGTGCTTGCGAGTATTGGAGCCAGTCACCTGAGCACCACCAACACCTACTTCTGAACCATCCTCCTGTACACAATTGTTTTGTACACAAAAGTCAAATGAGTAAAAAATTATTTTGTCTTAAAAAGCACAACATTATCATTTGTATAGAATTTTGCAACGGTGTAAAAGTACTCTACCTTTTTAATTGCACCATAGAAAGTTGCATTTAGGTCTGCCCCACCCATGTGGTGCTGGAGTGTGAGCTGTCTACCACTGTGCTTGGCGAGATAAAACCTGTAAAGTCCATTTAGAGTCCATTGCATCAAGCCTCTATGTGTCAGTTACGGTTTAGATGGAATCAAAGCCTTACCTTCTGAAGACTTCAAAGGCATGCCTGGGAGCAGGGGGGATGTTGCATTTTGGTGTTGCTGACTGCGTAGGCCAGTAGCCAGTGGTGAGTACTCTTACAGTAAGGTCCACACCACTCAGAGACGCCTGAATAATTTTGGGCAGGAATTACAATTTTTGCATTATTTACCAACTACTAAAATGTTGACTTGTCATAATTATATACTGAATACCACATATTATTTAAAACAGTATCCTTTTCTGCCTTACCGATGTGGTCTGTATGTGCTGTCTGAACTCATCCATGGTAGTATTCGAGATGCTCATGTCTCTGAACATCCCTTCCAGTTTTGAAGTGAACTGACAGCCACATTCTGTCTGCAAGGTAAAATGTAAAAAATCATAATTCGACATGGTGACACACATGTACACACAAAGAGACTACTAAATAATTAGTTACAATGAGATTAGAAGTAGCGTGAAAACATGTTAACCCTGTTCAGATACGTGTTGAGATATGTTTGTACCTTGAGCTTAGAGATCATGTTCTTTTCAGAGTCGTCTGAGACACTCTTGTTGCTCAGTAGCCTACGGCCCAAATGCTGCTTGTAGTACCTTTCAAACACATCCTTCTCCTGCATGAACCTGAACAACACCATGGCTTTGTCAAGAATCGACTCTACCTCTTGCTCTGTCAGCTGAACAAAAAAAACATAATGGAATACTTTTAAAAAAAGACAAAGCTTTTCAACAAATTTGCACAGCAATATTTGATAATAGTAGCTTAATTATTAGTTGGTAACATACCCCTTTGACCCCTTTCTTGAGCTTATCATCAATGAATAGTGACAGATACTCCGGTGAGCGTGAGTTGAGGTTGAGAAAATACTCAAAGTCTCCAGCTATAGTTTGTTTGAAGAGTCTGTCATTGTTGAAGGACTCAAGGAGGAAGCGGTCAAACCGTGTCTTTAAGTCTAGCAAACCCTGTTCAGGTGCCAAACAGTAATCCAACTTTCAGCAAAACTTTACGTTTTTTAGCATTTACAATTACACTGGATGTACAAAATGCAATTCAAATGATGGTGTGTCATTTGAAACAGCCGTACCTGTATATAGTCGACAGGATTCTTGCCTTCTCCCTCTTCTGACACAAGAGCTTTGCCCTGCTCCCTTAAGTAAGCGCTCATACACTCACACATTGTTTTTAGGCCATTTGGCACACGACTGAACAGCTTGTACATGCAAGCCAAGTCTAAAAGGAAGAAATAAGTAGTGAATTATTAGTTTATAAATCCTCATTAGAATGTATTTTAATGTAAAATATTCTTTTTTTACCCTCTGTTTTCCCATTTTTGAGCATGTGAACAAGCCCAGAGTTTTCCATCTCTACAATGGTCTTCATATGTTTAGAAATGAGTTCTCGTTCAACCACCTTGACTATGGGCTCCTCTGTAGACTTGTCCAAGCAATGCATAACCCGCTCAATCTCCTCATTGATTCTGGCCTCAACTTTCTTAATGTAGACACTGGCACTGTTTTCGGCCAGGAACTTTTGGCTCTCCATCTGAAGGTAGACATTTATTATACATTTTCTTAAGATGAAAAAAAGAAAAAAACAGGATAAGTAAACAAGTCAGACTCACTTGGAAGAATTCAGCAGACATATCTAAGAAAGGCCCTTCAAAGTCCTCCTCATAAACAGTTCTTCCGTCCAGACCAAGAATCATTAGCATCTGGCAGGCATTCCTAATGGCTCCCCTATAAAAACAAAAGTTTACTCCTTCTAAAAGATTTTTTTTTTCTTCAGTTAGGCGGTGAAATGAATTATTATTGACTACCTGTCTACAACCTCTCCCTTCCTCTCACGTGCAATCATGTCCAGTAACGTCTGTCGAAGATGGTCTCGAATGCAGCCATAGCGCACAACCTGGTCCCTGAATATAATCAGGCCAAGGTTGTACACATTCTCCACATTGTTTTGTTGAACATAGACCCTGTCCTAGGTGAAAAATGAATTAAAAGACACGTAAATGACAAGTTTTCAGTATACAATATCTATGTTATGTTTGCAGGGGATAAGTTCTTTATATTTTATGATCTTTATGATCAAAGTGCCTTTGGCTGGTCACAGCATTAGCAGGCACTGCTAAAAGACAGTGATAACACCAGTTACAATATAAGTTTAATCCTCTGGCCTCTGACAATAAACCATTGCACTAAAGCATGGCAAAAATGCTCTGGCCTTGCTGCTAAGTAAAGTAAATCTATTATTTCTATCAGTATTCCAACAGAGAAAATAAATACAGACACAAAGGCACATTGTTTCAGCCACTAATAAAACACCAAAGTCCAGTGTTTGATGAATTAGAGAGCTGACCAAAGTTAAAAACAAAAGGCCATTTCTTGAAGGCAAAAAATAGCCTGAAGCTTGTTTATGAATTGTATCTAGACTATATCAATATCAAGAGTTAAGAACTCCTACTGTGCCATTTAAAAATGAGATTGCCATAACCTCTCTACAGTATGAGCATACCTACCATGTACATGAGGATGTCTCGTATCATAACCATGGCCGTTTGATGGTCATTCCATGCTTGGTTCAATGTTTGCAGAAAATTGTTATTTAAAGAATTAAGCACGTCCTCCCGTACCTTAAAATGAAATAGTCATACTCGTTAAGAGCATTTATTTGGTGTGTCACAAATGAACAAGTAACAATGGCCCTAATACAAATATGAGATTTGTCCAAAATCTCGTTACATTTTTCCAAGGTTTATTTACTTTGTTTATGAGGTGCTCTGTGACAACCTCCCTCAGGCCGGTGTAGAGCTTTTCACCATGTTTGTGAAGTACCATGGTGTATGCATTTCTGTACAGCTCCTCAAAACTGAGCCCACTGTTGTTCTTCCGCTGGATCTCCTGGATGGCATTTTTTAGAAGGTCCCATATGTTGTTTACATACTTCTCATCCATTGTCATCTAGGAAGGAGGAGAATAAGTTTTTAACAGCTTTTGGGGGTAAATAAGAGAAATTATCTTATCTAGCAAGCATAAGTATAAGAAAGTAGACAACTATATGCATTTCATTTTGGTAAAGCCCATTAAACCTAACATACAATAAGGAAGAGAAAGAAACGACTTCCAATATAACATCTAACAAATGAAAACTATTCCGTTGCAGATGTATGGTTATCATTTTCAGTTGTTTGCTTGATTTAAAGCCTAAAACCATGTAGAGGTTTCTGGCGCTGCCTGTATATAATAAGTGATGGAAAATAACTGAATGGTTGTCGTATGAATAAAAAATGGAAGCAACTGTCAATGTATGACAAACAATGCATCCATAAAATCTCTGAAGTGTTCGTTGTAGAGTCGCAGTATTATGGCAAGTTTACAGCAGCTAGCTACGTTAACAACACCAACACAACAACTACTACACTAAAATGACAGACATGTTACTGTAGCGTCATGCTAGGCTTATGATGCATCATATCGTATTATTATTTTATCAAACAGAGCGTGTTAATTAAAAAATAAGAAATAAAACACAAAAGAAGTGGGACGTTTCTTAAAGTAATAATACTAGTCGAGAGAGTGCAACTTATCATGACAAGTAGCCTAGCATTACAGGCCTGCTAATGTCACCAAGCTAAATGCTATATTCTATTCTCCCCATGGAAAAGTTTAACCAATTAAGTTTAAATCTGCAAATGATAAAAGACAATATCATCTTTAGACAGAGAAGCCGGTTTAAGTTAGCTCATCAAAACTATTAACAAAGATCTCGGGTGTCTTGTTTTGCTAGCACCAGTTAAACTGATCATGTTTTTCTCGCCGGGCCAGTTAGCTTGGGCACTTGCTAGCGTATAGAGCTGTCATTCCCAGTTGTTGACTCATATATTTTAGCGTCTAACTGTGTAGACAACCAATAAATACTCACAGGAAAGGCTCGTATCCTCATCTTGGTGTCTTTCTTGGTGCCGCCTTTGAGGTTGGACATGATTACTTTATAAGTGTCGCTTCTAAATTAGCTTAAAGACTACATTAAAATGTGTTTGCTAGTTTGCTTTCTACGGCAGGAACGCGACAGGGAAACTCAGTGACCTCCCCTTTGGGAATTAGGTCGGTCCGTGTCTCTGCTGTGTTGTTGTTGTCACTCGGTTTCTGCTTACTGGTTTGTGGCTAGTGTGTTAGCTTGTGAGCAGTGATGGCGGATGGGCATGGTTCCACTGCGCAACGCACACATCTCGCGATATCGTAATAAGACCCGCCGAATAACAGGTGGATTCCACAGGTAAAATGTAACATCTCTAACATAATCGACGCGAAATATGTTATAGTTAACATAGACCTTTTAGAAACACTTTAAACTACACTCCAAGCACATACGCAGTAAAACTATTACAGGTCTGTAATCAATTCACCCAACTGAAATTGCAAACAGTTAATTTTATTTGGAAACTTGCACACAGAATTTTGTTTCAACTGAGTAGCATTTAGCTAGGTGTGAAAATTGTAAGTATCAAGGGTGCATTTGTTGAGAGCAGCTCCGTACACCGACTGAGTGCATTTTTTGAGGTTATGTTATACTTTTAAGATGAAAAGTATGTTGTTAATCTAAAGAAATGTATCACTATTGTGTTGATGACAGTCATTAAGCCTAATGAAATTCTCTTCTTTGTTGTTTTTCACTCCTTTATTCCGTCTTTGTGCTGTCCAGGTGCAGTCACTGGCTGGAAGACCGAATATCTTCTTACTGTCATAACCACACTCTCTGAATGCAACGAAGAAAATACAACAACACTGGTGAGACCCCTTTACAAAAATATGCAATGATACCTATAAATTTTTCCTATACAAGTTTTCGGCTTCTGTTATTACCCATTAGTTTACCTTTGCAGTTTGCTGTGATGACAGGTACTGTTGCACTTTTTCGAATATTTGCCCCAGCTCTTCTCCTCAGGCCCAAGTTTTCCAGCTTTAGTTTTCTAATTTCAGACTGCATTGCACGGATCACCTGGATTAGCCTTTGTTCACTGTCCATGCCGCACATTTCAAGCTTCACTTGACTTGACCTGATATGAGACATAAGTGATGCTTCTTTTGAATGACTTTTAGCACACACACACAAGTAAACGAATTGAATTAATGAAAATCTTACCATTGTTATATTGAAGAGCTGTAAAAAAGAAACAAATAGACTACTTTAACAACAGACTGGTAGTACTTCTGTTAAACTGTGGACCGAGCCTTGTTTTCTTCTTTGTGATTTGATGCCTTCCACTTTCTCTTCTCCTGTTAAATATTCATTTTGTCTGTCAACATAAAGCAACAATGGGAACCTGGGGAGAAGTCATCAGAGGACGTAATCCTGTATCAAAGTGGTAGCTCTTTGTTTTCTTTTACATCAAATTCTCAAGATTATATTATTTATATATAAGTTTTCTATTAACTACTGTTTACTGCATTTCATCATTCTTTTTTGATGTTATAGCGTTGTATAAGCTGCTTGTCTGGTCACCACAACATCTTTAAAACATACTCCTCATATTGCTACATGGAAAATCATAAAGTCTGAAGATATAACAGAAAAGCAAGTACAACAGAGGCCCCTTTTTTGTAACAATTTAGTTTTCAAATCTGTTATACTTTGTTTCTCCAGCAGGTGGCAATTTTATGCAGATTCTCACCGTGTGCCAGCATATGACGTCCTACAGCAGAAGGGTAAACCCAAAGGGCGACGGTATAAAGTGCTGCATTTGAAAGCAGAGGTAATTGATTTTTTTGCAAGTGATTACAGAGGCAGAATTTAATACACTGCATTTGATTTCAGCTCTTTTCATTGCGGCTACTTGCCTTGCAAACATGACACCAACGGGTCAGGACAAATGCACCTCCCTTCAGAATTCCGCACTCATCATTTTAGCCAAGTTGCTGTTGACCTGACGCCAACACCACAAAACAGGACAAGTAATTTAATTTGCCACTGCTGTCGACCTTGAAGAAGAGAATGTAGGCTACCAGAATCCCAATAGGGAGGTTTGAAGAAAACGCCCTGGGAGCTGAGAGAGGGGTCACACTGTTCTGCTGGTAACATCACACACTGTCTAGTCACCTTTATGGAAACACGTTTGACCTTCAGCTTTATATTCAGTGCTTGATTTTATATATATTTGTTTATTATCTAACTAATGCTGTAGTCAGTATAATAACATTTTAACATACTTTTATAATAATGCAATGCAATGTAATGCACTACAGTTTAATAATACATAAATTATTACCAAAATTGACATTACTTGCCACTTGGCCAGTAAAGGTTTTATGGCTGTACATCACAAAAGGAATGGATTATGATTGATTGTACATCATGGTGAACATCACTCACAGTCACCAGCCCATAATAGAGACACTAGATAAATCAAACAGTATATGCAGAGGTCACAGCTGTTTTTATTATGTGACATGGAAATATCATAGTGTGATGCTTTCTGTATGTTTACAAATAGTATTATTATACAGCTACTTACATGTCAAAAGTATTTTTATAGTTGTGTTGCAATTCTTAAAGACTTTGTCTCCACATCGATGATTATGCAATGATTATTATATTGCATTAAGTGGCCAGATGGATTAGTTAGAATGTCAGCAATGCTCTATGTGCAGATACCCTCTCAATCCCATCGCTCACCACAGGAGAAGACAAATGTACCAGTGTCATACTGGAGAATGTAATTCGATATGATAGTTACTGCAGTCATAACTTGTTTTCCTAACAGAGTGACATCATAAATCCCTCTGGTGAAAATATCTTGGGTCAGAATTCAATATTGGTCATAAAATCTATATATAAGTCCTTGGTGTCTAAACTGTTTTGCAGAGGGCAGCAGAAACATTTTACATGTAAAGTAACAAGGCCTCAAAGTAGTCACTGAGGCCTTCAAGAAAATCTTCTCTTAGAATATTAGTGTATAAAATTTTTAAATATTTGAAATGATGTTTCCAGTGTAGCCCTTGTTCTTCAGCCTGCCAGTGTTCAAATGGAGACCTGTTTTCTAACCATTTGGCACAGTGTCTAATGATATAGCTTATAGCCACAGTCCCATCCACCAGCCTTCATTATGACTCACTAATGATAGGCTTCTTGTTTTTCTTTCCTCTCTCTTCTGTTTTGTCATCTTATAGGCCAGTGCCTCACTCTCTCTGGATATCTTTCTCCAAGCAAGACGATCACAGTTGTGCGAGGCTACTGGAGAAAGTATTTGTTGACTTTTCCTCACAGACTGGTACTCTGTAGGGGAGCAGGCTGTTATTTATGGCTCAGAGCCTTATGTGATTGGTTGAGGAGAGATATAATTATGCCTGGCACTCAGCAGCTAGTTTTAGAATTACAATAGATGCCATGTTGAGTTCACTGGTTGCTGGGTTACTAAATGAAGGGTCCACTACTATATGGATAATGTATTTGATATGGACTGTGTATGATGGCACCTTTTGTACTACTTTGTTGTAGCTGCCCACTCTTTGCACAGTTGCATGAGTATTTCTTCTGTGTTCCAATGTTTAGTTAGGAAATTCGGCGTAGTTTGTGATAACAGTATATTTGGGTTTCTCAGATATTCACTCTTGAATCTGAGATATTATTTACTAACATATAACCTAATGAGACATCTGAGCTATCTTTGCTATGAACCACAACATATCTTTAAAATATAATGTCATTGTAAAAGTCACAAATAATTTCTATGCATGGTGGTCAAAAAGAGACCTTGAATGGACTAATGGGATTATGTCAGTTTGAATTGTTTTTCTATGCCATTATTTCAGATACATGGAGTAAAATGGCAGCTGTGTCTTTGTGTGGTGGCCGTAGGGGATTGGCGGTGAAGACAAGACGAGACACTCCACCATAGATAATCCAATTTTCCATTTTATACCAGTGTCTTAGAGACTATAGGTAACACTTGGGAAGTCTTAATGCTGGTGGACAACAAGGACACGGCCAAACCTCACGCCACATACTATCTTTTAATTATTAGTTTGGAAGAGAATGTTTTCAAAATCTGCTCTCTTTTTTGTTGTGTGTCTACTTTCCCTGGCTCTGTGTCACATGAAAATCAGCCTGATCACGATGGAGGAAAAAAT
This sequence comes from Rhyacichthys aspro, assembly GCA_036850595.1. Lineage (NCBI taxonomy): Eukaryota > Metazoa > Chordata > Actinopteri > Gobiiformes > Rhyacichthyidae > Rhyacichthys > Rhyacichthys aspro. The sequence continues at coordinate 4,170 of JAWCTZ010000900.1, read as the reverse complement.
ACACTTCTAGGTAGGCAGCATCATGTTTCACTGCAGACTGGGGTTATTAAAGATAACATGACACAGTGTCAGAGCCTGGCTGACTAGATAGTGTAAGTATAGCATCTATGATTAGTCCAATCTTCACACCTAATTACTGGTATTTGGTGTCAAGTTGTTGTGACTTTGGGCAATAGACAGTGACCTATTGTACTATCAGTGTTTTTTAACTTTGTCAAGTTAAAATTGTTGTTTATCCACACAAGCCTATAAGACTGTGGCCGTATATGTTACGATAAACTGGTAAATGCACTGTGTGCTTTTTGCTTTATAGTTTGGTATATAGAAATAGTAATAGGGTGTTTGTGTTCTGTCACCTCAGAAACCCCCTGCTCTCTGTTTAGCTCCTTAGTGGAACCTGTAATGCAGTAGTCCTACTTCCAGACCACCGTGTCCAGGGAGCCCTAAAAAGGGAAGGAGTCTCATTCTGATTTCAAGCTGCTCATGGCAGAGAAGAGGCTAAATTAGGCCTGGTTTCATTGACTTACAATCCCTTGAGTCGCAGCAGCCCCACAGCCCACAGGAGGGTTGACCAACTGGCGCTCAGAGCCTCTGATGCATCCTCAGAGCTACTCCAGACACTGCCTGGGTAAGCTAAAGTGTCAGATGAAGAGATGCCAAGTTAGCTTGTGGTGTGAGCTCTTCTGATAATGCTTGAATTTAAATTAATAGATTTAAAACATAGAGTACAACTTTTATCATCTGTAATTTTAAGTGAATTACATTAAAATTGCCATTCCTGTGTCTATATAACCAATTAAAGTGTTGTCAGCCTGTCTCAAGCGTACTTGTGTGCTTTTGCTGAACTGTCCATTTTGATTGAGCTTGTCTCTTTCTCTGCACTGGCAGTGGGAGACAGGTGCTGAGTGCTGCTGAGTGTTGCTGCGTGTGTGGGCTCCAGGGGCCTGGTTCAACATTCCTGTGATAGTTTGATAGACACTGTCCTTTGGGAAGAACGAGGAGGAGGCTAAATGAACAGGAAGAACCGAGGGGGGAAGTGAAATTTGTGTGACCCGGCTATGCAAAGGTTGTGATAACACAATTCCCCTTTCATTTTTAAGCCTCTTAACAGCAGTCATTATCACACTTCCTGAATTACAAAGTTGACTCTCCGCTAATCTCTTGCTGCAAACTGCACTATTGTCACAGACACTTCCTCTTTTTACTTCTAGCAAACATTAATTTATGCCTGTGCACAAATATAGTTATCAACATTATTTATCAAGCATTTGCACAAGTCAAGATAAAATGGAGAAGTTATAAAAGTGGTTGTATAGTGGCCATGCATATATCTATGAAGCCATATTTGGTATGAGAAGATAATGCAGGCAGAAGATGCAAATGAGATAAGAAGTGGTTGTCATGGTGACTTGATGTTGCGCAGTGATGGTTCGCTGTTTTAACCCTGACAACATTTGTGGTATGGCCGTTGCAAGCAGAAGGTGCTATTATGAGAGAGTGAGAGAAGTAGCGGAAGAGAGAAATTAAGATGTTGGTTGTCCCACAATGCATTGCAGCAGCTAACCTGTGCTAAAGTGGCTGTGTCTGTCCCAGTGGCTCGTCAGCACAAGAAAGACACAGAGGTAAGCTCACAGTGTAGTAATTTGCAAACTAGAACTACAGCATCTGTGTAACTTCAAGTCACACGATCCTCACTTGACATTTATTTGCTTTGTTGCGCTAGTATAATTATCGTTAAAAACTTTTAACTCAAAGGAAGTTGTTTTTTTGTTTTGTTTTGTTTTTTAATTTAGAGAAACAGAAAACTGTCCATACTGCAATGGTATGTGTACAGCATATGAGTTTGAGATCAAAGGGTAATTCTCGAATAATATTCAGGTTTATTTTGCATACTACATCTAGACTAAAATTGCTGGGCACTCAAATGAAAGAGCTTTTTCCATTGAGTATTTTATTCATTTAATTTGATCTCTGTGATAAGCCCTAAGTTTGAATAGTGTGCGTTTACACACACACACAAATATGCAGCCATGTCAGATGGGGACAAGAGAGTGTTATTTCCTCTCTGTGTATTTCAAACTGACAGCTTGAATTGCACCTGCTTTAACTCATTCTGTCAAAGTGGAAAGAAGTTAAGAGAAACCCACAAAGTATTCAGACAGGAAACAGAACTTACTATAGCGGCAAAGGTTTTGTCACCTTTAACACTGTTAAGTTACTGATAGGAAACTTTTAGTATACTGATTTTATATGAGAAACAAACTGTAAAGGAAAAAGTACTCAACAACATTATTTTGTTTTCTCACTCTGCCTCCAAAATACACTAGAGTGAAATGGTTTACATTGAATGTAAGCACCCCACTGTGGACCTTTCTGCTAGACTGTATAGTGTTGCAGTTGTTGCTGTGATGATCTGTAATGGGAGTGTAATGTGTATTTGCGGCCTTCGTGATAGATGAGCCTTCAGAGCTTGGCACACAGAGGCTCTGGGACATTTCTTCAGTGGAGTGAGAGTTCAAATCAGCCAGCCAGTGTCATTTACAGAGGGCTGGGAAATAGCAGAGTGCTGAGATGATAGGAAGCTTAAGGTGGAAAGTTGCATTCATCAGGGAGGAGGAAGAGAAAATAAGTGTGGATGATGGTAAACAGTTTAGATTTGATGATATGACAGAACACCACAAGTCTAGATATAACAATGATGCATCTGAAGCATTCGGAATAAGAGCTGCTCTTCATTGTGTTAAGTAAAGGAAAAGGTGAATGACGTGCCAAGTATTTGAGTTTTGTATGTCAATATAGATGGCCTAGAACAAGCCTTCCTACCTAGGATTCAGTTACGCTGGGCTAATTACTGGAGTCAACAAACCTAATGCAGCTCTACATTATTACTGTATAACAAGTTTTCTTTGTGTGAAAGTATTAAAATTGAAATAATGCAAGTTTTTATTTCCATTGCAATATTCGTCAATTGCTTGCAGCTATATTCTGACCATTTTTTATGTGTATGCTCTATTACTATACTCTAATTACTGGAGCAGAATACAAGATATTATTATTAATATAATTGGTGTAAACATGTAAAGTATTTCATTGTTATTGTATTAACTATTTAATTGTAAGACTCATTAATTATCAGTTTTCATAGGTACAGACTGAATGGCTGCATTTGTAAATATAGTGGAAATCCCCTTCATTTGTGGTGCATTCACACATAGCTCTTCCTGTTTTCAGTTGCCTCACACATAGCCAATGCATGCACTTTTTCTCAATGCAGTGTGTTCATTCTAGTTCCTGTTCATCTCTTTGCTGATACTTAAACCGCTCAAACAGCTTATTGATGGTTCACAGCCACACCTCTGTTATCTGTGAGTTGCACACATAGAGCAGGATCTTAAAACATATGGCAGATTTGACTTCAGATTTTAAAAAAAAGTGAACTACAAAAGGAGAAAGTATATTTGATACAAAAAAAATGTAGGCTAGTAGAAACCAGTGTACACCCCATCTGTAAAGCTTTTTAAAGTGGTAATGGATACAAATGATAGTGATGAGAGAGAGAGAGGGTAATGTTTGACAAGATATATATTTTGTTGGAAAATGGACTGTGCAGTGAGAAAGAAAGGCAGAAACTGCAATAGAGGAGGGGAATTCCTTGTCGATCTCAGAAGTTTCACATGAAGCACAGGTCCTCAGATGCATTGAAGTGTGCCTTACTGAACCAGAACAGCATCAGTAATATTTCATTGTTATACATATGTTACACTGATAATACTCTGTTTTAGATGATTTGTTAGAGATGGAATGGCACTGTGAAGCAAACAAACATCAGTATGTCATTACGTATTGTTTTAGGTAGTGAATGTGTTGTTTTGAGTGCATGGGTCTGCACCAGAATATTGGTTTGGTGAGGGTAAGCACTACAGCTGGAGCTCCGCCACAGACCAGCACCTGGGATTAAGGGTCTGCTGTGTAAATTAGATGTGACTTATCACCAGCTTTGTACTAAACAGAGCTTTGCGGTGGAGGCAGATCCAAACAGAGAGAAGCAGGGGCACATAAAGGCAGCTGAGGCATGACAGTTTTACATCGAAAGGCAGGGATTTTTTTTTTAGTTTTTATGATTTCAGATGTCCTTCTCTGGTTCAGAAGTTAATCATGGCATTTAAGCTG
>JAWCTZ010000899.1:0-28457 GCA_036850595.1 Rhyacichthys aspro | reverse complement strand
CTGGTTTTCAGTTCCATCTGGTTTTTGGTGTAAATCTCAGTGAAACTCTCATAGTTCTGAGGATTATGTGAGGATTATAGTTTAATCCGGCTCTAATCTCCCACTGCTTCAGGACCGACCCTGAACTGAAGACTATGAACTGGTCTAGAACTGGTCTGGAGTGGTTTTAGATGGACTTCACCAGCTTATAATTGGTTTATGTTGAACTCCAACTGGTTTTGTCTCAGAACATTCAAGTTTATTAAACACTTAACTCAGGGTCTGGAATAATTCTACTGAGAGACAAACTTGGTTTAGTCCTGGTTTATACCTGGTTTAGTCCTGTTTTAGACCTAGTTTAGTCCTGGTTTAGTCCTGGTTTAGACCTGGTTTAGTCCTGTTTTAGTCCTGGTTTATACCTGGTTTAGTCCTGGTTTAGACCTAGTTTAGTCCTGGTTTAGTCCTGGTTTAGACCTGGTTTAGTCCTGTTTTAGACCTGGTTTGGTCCTGGTTTATACCTGTTTTAGTCCTGGTTTAATCCTAGTTTAGACCTGGTTTAGTCCTGGTTTAGTCCTGGTTTAGACCTGGTTTAATCCTGGTTTTGTCCTGGTTTAGACCTGGTTTAGTCCTAGTTTAGACCTGGTTTAGACCTGGTTTAGTCCTGTGTCTCTTACAAGTGTTTATTTCAGTCTGAGGGGATTATTCTCATTTTTACAGAAATGAGTCTAGTTTCAGTTTAATCTAAATCAGATCGACCTCTGACCTCAGGTTCCTCCTCGGTCTCAGTCCTGGTTTCATCCTAAACCACAGATGTCTGTTTCTCATAAATGTCTCAAACTTATCAGAATAATTTCTGCAGAGTTTAGTTTTTAACATAAATGTTCTGAGGTCGAACTCCATTTCTGCAAAACACTCCAAGAATCATATTCATAAAAAAAGGACCTATAACCTGTAAAAGTCTAAGTGAAAAGGACTTCAAATATGTACATACCTTACTGTAACCCTTTTAAATCTATTTAAAACCTGCTGAAGGTCAAATAAAACCCATTAAAACCCGTCAAAGTCTTCATAAAACCATCGTATAATCAATGCATTAATTTTTGGGAGCAATCAAAAGCACTTAAAATCTGTCCAATTTCCTTTATTGTTTGTTTAAATCTATGTCCAGAAACAGACAGTTAAATAATTATGCTTAAATAGGAACAAATCGATGAAACATCAAATATATTTGTGCCTTTACTCAGAACGTGTTAAAAGTAAATCAAGAAATATCTCTAACTAACTCTATCAAATTAAACCACTCGATTTTAATTTATACTGGTTTAATTCTTTATAAAACCTGTAAAGGTGTCACTAACTGCACTTTAAATTCGTACAAATCCGATTATAATCCGTTAATTTCGTCTAAAACCTGATCAAGTCCAACATAAACAGAGAATCCACGTGAATTTGTGAAACAAAATGGCGGCAGGAGCGTCCCGTTTCCACGGAGACGGGTTGTGGAGGACGAGGGCGTGGTCAGAGCTCGGTCCCGGGCTGTGATTGGCTGCTACTGCTGTGAGCGCACGTGGTTCCCGCTGGGAGTTTCCCGCCGCTGACAGTCTGAGCAGAAACAGAGAGAGGCGCTGAGCGGACAGAAGCGTCGTGTTTACCGAAAAACAACACTTTCCCGGACACTTACCGACTCCAGCCGCGGTCATGGAGCTCCACAGTCGGGTCTGGGTCTGGATCCAACTTTTCACAGCAGCTCTTGTGCTCGGGGTTCACGGTAAGACTCCGGTGTTTACAGTGTGTTTGTTCCGGAGCTCAGCTGACCGTTATCTGTCAGTCTGCTCCAGCAAAACACGAGAGACAGGTTTTAGGTGGATTTAAACAGGTTTTAGTTGGATTTGAACAGGTTTTAGTTGGATTCGAACAGGTTTTAGTTGGATTTGAACAGGTTTTAGTTGGATTTGAACAGGTTTTAGTTGGATTTAAACAGGTTTTAGTTGGATTTGAACAGGTTTTAGTTGGATTTGAACAGGTTTTAGTTGGATTTAAACAGGTTTTAGTTGGATTTAAACAGGTTTTAGTTGGATTTGAACAGGTTTTAGATGGATTTGAACAGGTGTTAGATAGATTTGAACAGGTTTTATTGGTCTATCTGAGATTAATCCCTGGATCATATGTTTTTTTTCTGCAGAATCAGGTTCAGAGCCGTGTTTAAGGGATTTCAGTCTGAATCTGTTCAAGACGCTTTAAATCCAAACAAATCTGGACTGAGTCAGACTCAGAGGAAAATGAGCTTCCACTGACTCGTAATAAACAAGAAAAGACAAAGAGACGAGAGAATCTTCCACTTTAACCTTCAGAAAACTCAATACACATGCTCCATTAGTGACTCACACTGTCACACAGAGCTGCTGTAATACACATGTAATAACAGTAATATTATTATGGTCTTGTTAAAAAGAGCTTTAGAGCTGAATGCTAATGAGCTAATGAACCTGACTCTTGGACTAAAAACTGAACTGACATGAGTCCAGGCCACAACTCAGAGAGTCCATATGGAAAATACAGATTAAACCCACAGAGACTTTCAAACCTGAGTTTCTGGGAACATAAATGCAGCATTAGTTCAGAGATGCTTTAAATGTATTTTAATATTTAAAATCCATTAGGGCTGCACAGTGTGGTATCAGATATATCTTATAGATGTAAATCTGCACACAGAGTCTGAGTAAAAGCTCAGATTATAAAGAGACATAGGGCTCTACAGAGACTGCCTTTGCTCAAACTGATTTCACTGTTTTACTCTTGTATCCAGGCCTCATTGTGATTTAACACAAGCAGTATAGATATTGCAGTTGTAGATATTTTGATTAAGTTGTGCAGCTTTATCAGTTTCAGATGTTTTTCCTTGTGAGATGTTCAGGTGCTGAGTCTGAGTTTGGGCTGGATTTAGTGCAGATTCTCAGAGAAGAGCTCCAGTTTCAGCAGAAACAGATCCAGAGTCAACTGTTCAGAGTCTGAGGAGGTCAGCGCTTTCACCTGAGGCTTGTGTTTCTGTCACAGCTGTCGGCTCCAGAACAGTTCAGATAAAGCCCATAAAGATGATAAAGACACTCATAATCCTCAGAGAAGGAGTCATATTCCTCTTCCTGTTTTAAATATGATACAGTCGCACGTGTCGGAAACCGTCTGAAAAAGAAAATAGGCCTCGCTCCTTTCGCTGATAAACCCTGCTTCATCACAAACCTTTGAGCTCCATAAACCTCAGAGTCCCACTGAAGCTGCTTCATTATTATGCCATAATTATACAAGTTTAATCTACATAATCCTGTGCGTTATGTAAATATTCAGTGTAGTTTAGAGAAGAGTCTGTGGTCCTGTTCCTGCAGATGAACAGCTGGTTCTGTGTTTAGAGAAACATATTTAATTCACATCAGAAGAACATAAAGTGTTTTCTCTTGTTGTTGTCCCCTTCAAAATAAGAGCTGATAAAGTCTTGGCTATGTTCAGTTCATATCTGTGATCTGTGTTTTCATGAACAAACAGAAGCCCCCTCCTCAGTCTCCCACCGTCCTACAGCTCTGTCCTACTTACATTTCAACTGCTTTTACTCTTCTCTTTCATGAACTGCTTTATTTATTTCCTCAGATATTAAACCAAAATCTCATACTCCTTCAGAATTCTGTGTTTAACTTTTAATTAACATTTTAAATCAACCATGTATTTGGATTTCAGTACACATAACCTCCCTGTGGGTCATGTGACTAACCCTGGGTCATGTGACCAGAGCCAGAGGCAGGTCTTTAATCACACTCTGCTCCATCCTTTTATCCCTGTCTCTTTGCTCTCTGTGGTTTTTGTTCAGGACTCTTTCAGGTCTAAAGCTCACTGACCCCGACCCTGGTCTCAGTCTGGTCTAGATCTGGTCTAGATCTGGTCTGAGAGTGTCCCGAGGCAGAGTCTGAGCTGTGTTCAGATCTTTGTGTTTATGATTATTGTGTGATTTAAAACAATAGTGTGTCACAGAAACGACCCGAGTGAACTGTTGCTGTGGACGAGAAAACACTGAGTCACACATAACTCTGATACCAGCCCCGACCGAGAACATTCCTCTGGAACGGAAACAGGCCATTAGTTTAACCCCTCACGGGACCGGGACCAGACTTTAACCCCTCACGGGACCGGGACTGGGTCCAGACTTTAACCCCTCACGGGACCGGGACCAGACTTTAACCCCTCACGGGACCGGGACTGGGTCCAGACTTTAACCCCTCACGGGACCGGGACTGGGTCCAGACTTTAACCCCTCACGGGACCGGGACCAGACTTTAACCCCTCACGGGACCGGGACCAGACTTTAACCCCTCACGGGACCGGGACCGGGTCCAGACTTTACAGGTCTGAGTCTGAAGGACCAGGGGAGGTCCAGGTGACCAGTGTGAGGTGAACAGGTGTGTTTTTGTGCAGGTGACCTGTGTGAGGTGAACAGGTGTGTTTTTGTGCAGGTGACCTGTGTGAGGTGAACGTCTGCTCTAACGGAGGAACCTGTGTGACCGGATCAGGATCTGAACACATCTGCATCTGTCCAGACGGCTTCACCGGAGACAACTGCACCGAGAGAGAGACGGGTCAGTTTAACCCTAACCGAGAGAGAGACGGGTCAGTTTAACTCTAACCGAGAGAGAGACGGGTCAGTTTAACTCTAACAGAGAGAGAGACGGGTCAGTTTAACCCTAACCGAGAGAGAGACGGGTCAGTTTAACCCTAACTGAAAGAGACGGGTCAGTTTAACCCTAACCGAGAGAGAGACGGGTCAGTTTAACTCTAACCGAGAGAGAGACGGGTCAGTTTAACCCTAACTGAGAGAGAGACGGGTCAGTTTAACCCTAACTGAGAGAGACGGGTCAGTTTAACCCTAACTGAGAGAGAGACGGGTCAGTTTAACCCTAACTGAGAGAGACGGGTCAGTTTAACCCTAACCGAGAGAGAGACGGGTCAGTTTAACTCTAACCGAGAGAGAGACGGGTCAGTTTAACCCTAACTGAGAGAGAGACGGGTCAGTTTAACCCTAACTGAGAGAGAGACGGGTCAGTTTAACCCTAACTGAGAGAGAGAGACCGGGACTACACGGACCTGAGGACACAAGACCGGGTCAGTTAGAGTTAAACTGACCCGGTCTTGTGTCCTCAGGTCCGTGTAGTCCCGGTTCTGACCCAGTTTTGTGTCCTCAGGTCCGTGTAGTCCAAACCCATGTCTGAACGAAGGCCAGTGTGAGGTGATGTCTCCGACTCGACGAGGAGACGTCTTCAGCACGTACCTCTGCAACTGTCCCCCCGAGACCACCGGAGTCCACTGTGAGACCGGTAAGTCCCCCCGAGACCACCGGAGTCCACTGTGAGACCGGTAAGTCCCCCCGAGACCACCGGAGTCCACAGTGAGACCGGTAAGTTCCCCCGAGACCACCGGAGTCCACTGTGAGACCGGTAAGTCCCCCCGAGACCACCGGAGTCCACTGTGAGACCGGTAAGTCCCCCGGAGAACACCGGAGTCCCCTATGAGACCGGTAAGTCCCCCCGAGACCACCGGAGTCCACTGTGAGACCGGTAAGTTCCCCCGAGACCACCGGAGTCCACTGTGAGACCGGTAAGTCCCCCCGAGACCACCGGAGTCCACTGTGAGACCGGTAAGTCCCCCCGAGACCACCGGAGTCCACTGTGAGACCGGTAAGTCCCCCCGAGACCACCGGAGTCCACTGTGAGACCGGTAAGTTCCCCCGAGACCACCGGAGTCCACTGTGAGACCGGTAAGTCCCCCCGAGACCACCGGAGTCCACTGTGAGACCGGTAAGTCCCCCCGAGACCACCGGAGTCCACAGTGAGACCGGTAAGTCCACCACACTCAAACTGAGGACAAAGAACTGGGCTCAGTTTGTGATTGTGTTGACCTGTGTCCTGCAGGACTCCCAGGATCTCACCTGTCCTCAGCCCAAGGTAAACTGGACTGAACCAGGACTAAACCAGGACTAATCCCGGCCGTTGCATGGAATGGATTCTCTTTTCTCTAATTTTTAAATCTGTACTGATACCCAACTAAAACCTGCTCAAATCCAACTAAAACCTGCTCAAATCCAACTAAAACCTGCTCAAATCCAACTAAAACCTGTTTAAATCCAACTAATGCCTGTACAAATCCAACTAAAACCTGGACAAATCCAACTAAAACCTTCTCAAACTAGTCTAAAACCTGTTTAGATCCAACTTGAACCATAACAAATCCAACTAAACCCAGTCCTAGTCCACCTAAAACCTGTCCTAGTCCACCTGATGTGACGGGGAACAGTGAGGAACAGAGCAGTCGCAGATGGATCTAAGTCCGGTCTTGAGAGTATTTATAGAACTGTCCTCACACGACTCTGTCCGACGCAGCGGCCAATCAGAACACAGCTCCAGGTCAGCTGCTCCTGTCGCCGGGCGGAAAACTCAGCGGCAAAAACGAGCGGAAAACAGAGAAAAGTGAGCGGAGAGTCTGCTTCACTGAGACTTAAACATGAAGAGTATCAGAGCGCCGCAGACTCACTGTGGCTTTCTCTGAGTCACGGACAAAATTAACATGTTTTTCATGATTTTCTTGCTGTAAATAAAAACTGAGTCGCTCTTTAACCTCAACAATGAAGAAAAGAAAGATGGGAAACTTTCGGAATCTAAAGGAAAGCACGAGAGAAGGTTTAAAATAAGAAGCTGTGATAAAGTAAGAGACGTCTGTAGTGAAGGTAAAGAATGGTTTGTAAAGATGGCTTTAACGGTAACAGCTTTAGTCCCGTTTGAAACAGGATTTACATCAAATCTACATTTCTGGTCCTTCTGCTGTTTTTATTGGCTTTTTATCAGGTGTTCAGACTAAACATTATAGTTGAAAGGCTGTGTGGTAAATGTAGGCAATCAAATCCATCTAAAACCTTATCAAGTCCATCTAAAACCTGTTCAAATCCAACTAAAACCTGTTCAAATCCAACTAAAACCTGATCAAATCCAATTAAAACCTGCAAAAACCATCTAAAACCTGATCAAATCCAATCAAAACCTGTTCAAATCCATCTAAAACCTTATGAAATCCATCTAAAACCTGTTCAAATCCAACTAAAACCTGTTCAAATCCATCTAAAACCTTATCAAATCCATCTAAAACCTGTTCAAATCCAACTAAAACCTGATCAAATCCAGCGAAAACCCTCTCAAATCCAACTTAAACCTGATCAAATCCAACTTAAACCTGCTCAAATCCAACTTAAACCTGATCAAATCCAACTTAAACCTGATCAAATCCAACTAAAACCTCATCAAATCCAGCTAAAACCTTCTCAAATCCAACTAAAACCTCATCAAATCCAACTAAAACCTGATCAAATCCAGCTAAAACCTTCTCAAATCCAACTTAAACCTGCTCAAATCCAACTAAAACCTGCTCAAATCCAACTGAAACCTGTTGAAATGGTATTTCTGTGATGAGGTAAATCTGTCCACTTTCTGTTGAAACTGAGAGATGCTGATTTACTCGTGTAACAGTGGCGCCCCCTGCAGCTCTCTGTGTGCACTACACTCACTGACGCTGTTCGTGTCTCTTTTGTGAAACTCAGAGGCTGTTTTAACAGAGTCTCACAGCTGCTTGACCTGGTGTCTCTGAGTTTACTTTGTGAACTGTAGATGTTTCTTGTGGTTTCTTGTGTTTCAGACGTGAACGAGTGTCAGGACCAGCCCTGTCTGAACGGAGGCACCTGCCGAGACCTGAACGGAGACTTCAAATGCCACTGTCCGTCTCCGTACGTCGGCAAACGCTGCCAGCTGCGTGAGTCTCTGACCTGCTTTAGACCCAGACTTAGACCTGCTTTATACCCAGACTTACACCTGCTTTAGACCCAGACTTAGACCTGCTTTAGACCCAGACTTAGACCTGCTTTAGACCCAGACTTACACTGCTTTAGGCCCAGACTTAGACCTGCTTTAGACCCAGACTTACACCTGCTTTAGACCCAGACTTAGACCTGCTTTAGACCCAGACTTAGACCTGCTTTAGACCTAGACTTAGACCTGCTTTAGACCCAGACTTACACCTGCTTTAGACCCAGACTTAGACCTGCTTTAGACCCAGACTTACACCTGCTTTAGACCCAGACTTAGACCTGCTTTAGACCCAGACTTAGACCTGCTTTAGACCTAGACTTAGACCTGCTTTAGACCCAGACTTAGACCTGCTTTAGACCCAGACTTAGACCTGCTTTAGACACAGACTTAGACCTGCTTTAGACCCAGACTTAGTCCTGCTTTAGACCCAGATTTATACTCGGTCCAGAGCAGGCTTAAGGTCAGGCTCAGTCCAGACATTTACAGGACGTATCTCTCGTCTGAATCTGGTTCAGTCCTGGTTCAGTCCAGTCTAAGTCTGGTCTTCTCTGGTCTTCAGGCTGTATCTCTCGTCTGGGTCTGGAGGGAGGAGGGATCTCCGAGGCCCACCTCAGAGCCTCCTCTGTGCGGTACACTCTGATGGGGCTGCAGCGCTGGGGTCCAGAACTGGCCCGACTTAACCTCAAAGGCCTGGTCAATGCCTGGAGCCCCGCCCCCCACGACCGGAACCCCTGGATCCAGGTAAGACCCACAAAAACCTGTTCAAACCCAAATAAAACCTGTACAAATTTCTCTGATATCTGGTTCCAGGTGGACCTTCAGAGGATCATGAGGTTCTTGGGTCTGGTCTAACCCTGTTTTCCTCTGGTTCCAGGTGGACCTTCAGAGGATCATGAGGGTCTCGGGTCTGGTGACTCAGGGGGCGGGGCGTCTGGGCAGCTCTGAGTTCATTAAAGCCTTTAAAGTGGCCTTCAGCCTGAACGGGACCAGCTTCAGCTTCTACCGACGAGATGACAAGGATGTGGTGAGTCTCCCCAGGTCCAAACCAGGTCCAAACCAGGTCCAAACCAGGTCCAGACCAGGTCCAGACCAGGTCCAGACCAGACCAGGTTTAGTCCAGGTCCAGACCAGCCCAGACTCGTTATTTGAGACAGGTTTCTAAAAAGATACTGGGTGTTATTATCCAATCCATTTTATTTAAAATATCACATTTTACAAACAAAAAATTTCCAAAATGCTGCACAGAATTAACTTTCATTAAAAAACTTTCATTAAAATAATACAAACAAGTAAAAGTTAACTCTGATAACAGTCAGTGAGGGTCTGTGGTGCGTTCACTGACACTGATCCCTGCCGAAACTCTGCTGCTCTAATCCCATGGTTTAATCCCTGGGTTTCGTCCTCAGGTGTAGTGACGGCTCTAATCCCTGGGTTTCGTCCTTCGGGTGTAGTGACGGCTCTAATCCCTGGGTTTCGTCCTCAGGTGTAGTGACGGCTCTAATCCCTGGGTTTCGTCCCTCAGGTGTAGTGACAGCTCTAATCCCTGGGTTTCGTCCTTCGGGTGTAGTGACGGCTCTAATCCCTGGGTTTCGTCCCTCAGGTGTAGTGACGGCTCTAATCCCTGGGTTTCGTCCCTCAGGTGTAGTGCCGGCTCTAATCCCTGGGTTTCGTCCCTCGGGTGTAGTGACGGCTCTAATCCCTGGGTTTCGTCCTTCGGGTGTAGTGACGGCTCTAATCCCTGGGTTTCGTCCCTCAGGTGTAGTGACGGCTCTAATCCCTGGGTTTCGTCCCTCGGGTGTAGTGACGGCTCTAATCCCTGGGTTTCGTCCCTCAGGGGTAGTGACGGCTCTAATCCCTGGGTTTCGTCCTCAGGTGTAGTGACGGCTCTAATCCCTGGGTTTCGTCCTTCGGGTGTAGTGACGGCTCTAATCCCTGGGTTTCGTCCTCGGGTGTAGTGACGGCTCTAATCCCTGGGTTTCGTCCTTCGGGTGTAGTGACGGCTCTAATCCCTGGGTTTCGTCCCTCGGGTGTAGTGACGGCTCTAATCCCTGGGTTTCGTCCTCGGGTGTAGTGACGGCTCTAATCCCTGGGTTTCGTCCTCGGGTGTAGTGACGGCTCTAATCCCTGGGTTTCGTCCCTCGGGTGTAGTGACGGCTCTAATCCCTGGGTTTCGTCCCTCGGGTGTAGTGACGGCTCTAATCCCTGGGTTTCGTCCCTCGGGTGTAGTGACGGCTCTAATCCCTGGGTTTCGTCCCTCGGGTGTAGTGACGGCTCTAATCCCTGGGTTTCGTCCTCAGGTGTAGTGACGGCTCTAATCCCTGGGTTTCGTCCTCAGGTGTAGTGACGGCTCTAATCCCTGGGTTTCGTCCCTCAGGTGTAGTGACGGCTCTAATCCCTGGGTTTCGTCCCTCGGGTGTAGTGACGGCTCTAATCCCTGGGTTTCGTCCCTCAGGTGTAGTGACGGCTCTAATCCCTGGGTTTCGTCCCTCGGGTGTAGTGACGGCTCTAATCCCTGGGTTTCGTCCTTCGGGTGTAGTGACGGCTCTAATCCCTGGGTTTCGTCCTCAGGTGTTCCCAGGTAACATGGATAAAGACAGTCCTAAGACGACTCTGCTGGACCCTCCGGTCGTGGCTCAGTTTTTGCGGCTGGTGCCGGTGGTCTGCCGTCGAGCCTGTACTCTGAGGCTGGAGCTGGTGGGCTGCGAGCTCAACGGTAAACACTACAGTCTGGGTTCAGACCCGGTTCTGAACCGGTCTCGTCTGGTCTGATCCGGTCTCGTGTGGTCTTTAGGATGCTCCGAGCCCATGGGGATGAAGTCCAGGCTGATCCCGGACTCTCAGGTCTCGGCCTCCGGTTCCTTCAGGACCTGGGGCCTCGAGTCCTTCACCTGGAGACCTCAGTTCGCTCGCCTCGACAAACAGGGCAAGACCAATGCCTGGACCGCCCAAGTCCAGGACCGGGACCAGTGGATCCAGGTGAGGGGGACCGGGTGAGACCGGGACCAGGTGAGGGGGACTGGGTAAGACCGGGACCAGGTGGATCCAGGTGAGGGGGACTGGGTAAGACCGGGACCAGGTGGATCCAGGTGAGGGGGACTGGGTAAGACCGGGACCAGGTGGATCCAGGTGAGGGGGACCGGGTGAGACCGGGACCAGGTGAGGGGGACTGGGTAAGACCGGGACCAGGTGGATCCAGGTAAGGGGGACCAGGTAAGACCGGGACCAGGTGAGGGGGACCGGGTAAGACCGGGACCAGGTGGATCCAGGTGAGGGGGACTGGGTAAGACTGGGACCAGGTGGGTCCAGGTGAGGGGGACCAGGTAAGACCGGGACCAGGTGAGGAGGACCGGGTAAGACCGGGACCGGTGGATCAGAGAGGAGTGAGATCAGTGGAAATAGGTTTGAAGGGAAGGGGTTTGGACCCACTTCACTGAGAAAGAGAGGGTTTAATTGGACTGGAACAGGTTTTACCCGGACTGTCCTGTCTCAGGTGGACCTGGGCTCGTCAAAGAAGCTGACAGGGATCATCACTCAGGGAGCCAAGGACTTCGGACAAGTCCAGTTCGTCACGGCCTTCAGAGTGTCCCACAGTCAGGACGGACTCACCTGGACTGTGGTCAAGGACCGGACCGGAGCCGACAAGGTGGGTCCAGACCGGGTCCTGACCGGACCCTGCTCTCCTCTGATTGGCTCTCTGTGCTCTCCTCTGATTGGCTCTCTGTGCTCTCCTCTGATTGGCTCTCTGTGCTGTCCTCTGACCCTGCTCTCCTCTGATTGGCTCTCTGTGCTGTCCTCTGATTGGCTCTCTGTGCTGTCCTCTGACCCTGCTCTCCTCTGATTGGCTGTCCCTCCAGATCTTCCCCGGTAACACTGATAATAACGTCCATAAGAAGAACCGGTTCGAGCCTCCGTTGTTCTGTCGCTACGTCCGAGTCCTGCCCTGGGACTGGCACCAGAGGATCACCCTGAGGCTGGAGCTGCTGGGCTGCAGCGAGTAAAACCTGGCAAAACCTGCTTAAGACCGGCTAGAACCAGGTCGAGACCGGCTAGAACCAGGTCAAATCCAAATAAAACAAGATCATAGCCATCTAAAACTTGGTCTGCTAAAACCTAATCAGATCCAACTAAAACCTGTTCAAATCCAACCAAAACTAATGTCCACCAAATCCACCTAAAACCTGTTCAAATCCAACCAAAAGCTGTTCAAATCCACCTAAAACCTCAGTTTGTTGTAAATAGACCCATAAATATTTCACATATTTCAGTTGTATTTTTGCAGTTTTTTTGTATTTTTGTGAAATGTGTTAAAACCCTGCGTTGTTTTTTTTTATTATTATTTTTCGCCCAAAGACTGTTAAACTGAGACTCATTCTTTTGTGAATTTCTGATAAAAATGAGTGTAATATTTGCACATATTATTATTTCACAGTGTTTTCGTGGTGTTTTATAAAAGTGTTACTGCATTTATTTGAACAAAATACGAGTGTTTTTGAGGCTGGTTTAAAGGAGTGAATTTATTTTGGGACGTTGCAATAAAAGAGACAGATGTTTAAAAAAAGAGTGGTTTTGTTCAGATTGTGTTAACATTTATTCAGTGTTTGTTTTGTATATGAGACAAAATAATGAATAAAAGACGTTTAAAAAAACTACAGCTTCCGGTGTTTTTCATGAGTTTCAGCGAAAAAAGGCTGGTTTTAGAAACGACAGAAAAGACAGAGACGTGACTTCGTAAAGGAGCTTTATTTTAGCTTTTGTTTTGAATTTTCATAGTTTCCCTGATTTTTTTACATAAACATTAATAAATATGGTTTCAGGTGGTTTTTAGCTTTTCAGTCAGATTTTTAAAAGTCCGCTCTACTTATTTTTTTATGAACAATAGATTTTCTTTTTAGAAGAAATATGTTTGTTTTTTCAGAGTTTGCGCAGTTTTCCCATTTTTTTGAGACTTTTTTTTTTTACATTGGTTTGCATTACATAATACAGAAATACATGTTTGACGGGAGAGAACATTTTTATTGATGACGATGCTTTTTAATTATTTAATGCTATTTAACAAATTACACTTTTTTTAAAACTTATTCTAGTTTAATTCTACGTTTATTAATGTATTCTATTCTGAATAATTAAAAAACCATAAAGTGAGGGACGCTGATTTTTCTTTATAAAATCAGATATTTATGAAAAGAAGAGTGTTTGTGTTTTCAGACGGTGTCCTTTTAATAATACATTAATAAATCTATGAGAAAAAGGTGTTTCAGGTTTATTTATGAGGTTCCTTTCCAGAACCTGGAGCTAAAAGTGTCTCATAAATTAAATAATCCAGAACTTTTTTTTTTTTTTTTTTGTGAGACGTGTCATTCTCTGATAATCGCTAAGGCTCTGATGCAGGGTTAACACTTAAAGACACAAACAGGTTCATTTAAATAACTTTATTGACATTAACTGGAGACAAACAGAGGCACTTTCTTCACTCGTGGGTTTGACGTTAGAACCCAGCAACAGTGGAACCTAGAGCGGGTCTGGAACCTGCCAGAGTCTGACCGAACTGTGGCTCTACAACAGACGGAGCAGAAGAGAACAGAGTATATTCATCTGGTTCTGAATCAAACTAAACTGACTTCATTTGGTGATAATCGGAAAGTTCTGCTGAAAACAGGGATTTTAAAGTTTTAAAGTGTCGCTCTCTACGGTTTCACAAATGGAACTAAAGGGTGGTCATTTAAAGAGTTTCATCACATTCTGGACACATCTGGATTTTAAAAGCACGTTTAGTCTGACGTTAAAGGACCATAAAGGACGTTAAAGGACCATAAAGGACGTTAAAGGACCATAAAGGACGTTAAAGGACCATAAAGGACGTTAAAGGACGCTGTGGTGGCTTCAGTCGAAGAGTTTTGCAGCTGTGGCTTTTCCGTCGTATTTGGAGCCTTTTCCGTCGAACTCCGAAGGAAGAATCTCGGCGTCAAACTCTTTGTAGTAGTTCTCCAGCTCGTCTCCGTGAACAAACACCTGAGAAAAGACAAAAGAGACGAGTCTGGCTCAGTGTCTCCAGATTAATGTGACACACAGAGTCTTATCTGAGGATTCTGGATTGGTTTTGGATAAATGGAGATTGAGGTTTAACACAGACCCTCTCCAGGAGCTTGCTCTTCATCAGGGGTTTGACCACGTTGTAAGTGGTGGTGAAGTACCAGGGCTGATGGATGAAGTGCACCGCCTTGAACCGGGCCGGGAACGAGTCCTGGAGACAAGACCCGAAAATACGCTTAAAATACTGTGAAATATTGTTAAAACACTGGTAAATATTGTTATGAGCCAGGAACGAGTCCTGGAGAGAGAAGACCCATAAATACTGTTAAATACTGTTAAATACTGAACATGGAACAAGTCCTGGACAGAAAATAGAGTTTTCTATCAAACCCTGAACGAACAGAGGAGACTCTGACAGGGTTTTGTGGCTAAATCTGTCCAAAACCAAGTCCCACTAAAACCAGTTCCACTTTTTCAGATGAATGATTGTAGTTTTATGAATACTGTGAGAGCAGTGTGAGGTGGTGCTCGTTTCAGGGTGAGTGAGTGTTAATGGGACCTGAAGCATGTCGACCATCTTCTTGAGCTCCGTGGGTTTGATTCCTGAAGCCTGTTGCATCGTGAAGCCTTTAAAGTTCTCAATGATACAGAAACCGTTGATCTGCGTTTCCTCGTTCTCCAGAAGCTTCTCCAGAATCACGCAGTAAGCACGAAGAATCTGAGAACACCCACATATCATTAATATATATAAATAAATATATAAAATGAATACAGAGAAAGAACCAGGATCACACTAAAAATATCTAATTAACCTGAGCCAAATTAAACTCAGTAATGGTCTAAAAATACTTCAGTTTATCTGGAAATGCACCATTTTTCTAAATAGTCCCGGTCCAGGTACCGGTCCCGGTCCAGGTCCCGGTCCAGTCCGGACTCACCTCGTCGAAGGTGATCTCCTCGTAGTCCCAGTTCTCGATGTTGAAGAGCAGGACCACGCGGCCGTACTTGTCCCGACTCTGGAGGATCCCCGGGTACCCGGCCTCGATCGTGGACCGGACCGCCTCCGGAGTCAGGTTCTCGAACAGTTCTGGGTAGTCTTTACGGAACCGCACGTACCCTGAGGAGCAAAGACCGGTTAAAGTCCGGACCCAGACCCACTGGTCCTGAGGCCGGCTCCTGTTTATAATCTTTTCTGTGGGACCTGCTCCACTTCATCGACTCATATTTTTAAAGTTTAACATTAAGGTCGATATGAGTTCATAATAACCAAAAGTTTAATGAAGGATTTAAACTGTATTAATCTAAAAATAAATAAATCAAGTTTGTTTCGTGAAGCCTGAGTTATTTCTGTTTTTAAATGTGTTTTAAATAAAGTTGCAGCAGTTTTCAGCTCTTATTTTGAAAATGCACAGGATATACTCTCTTTTATGTTCAGTGTTCTTCCTGTGTGAGTGAACAGCGCCCCCTGCAGCCCGCGCCCCGTCGTACCCTTCATGAGCTCGTAGGCCCGGTTCACGTCGTACTTTCGGGCCCGGATGAACCGGACCATGATGGAGTCCGGTTTGTCTCCGAACGTGTCCTGGACGGATTTGGACAGATCGTCCCCGGACTCGGACTTGTCCTTCATCATCGTCCTCAGCTCCTTCACCGAGGACACCCGCTTCTCCTCCGTCTCATTCAACTCGTCTTTGGCCTGGTCCAGACCGGGTCAGAACCAGAGGAAAACCAGACAGAACCGGGTCAGAACCAGAGGAAAACCAGACAGAACCGGGTTCAAACCAGGTCTAAACCAAGTCTAAACCAGAAAACAGGTCTAAACCAGGACTAAACCAGGACTAAACCAGTACTAAACCAGGTCTAAACCAGGACTAAACCAGGACTAAACCAGGACTAAACCAGTACTAAACCAGTACTAAACCAGTACTAAACCAGGTCTAAACCAGTACCAAACCAGGTCTAAACCAGTACCAAACCAGGTCTAAACCAGTACTAAACCAGGTCTAAACCAGGTGTAAACCAGTACTAAACCAGTACTAAACCAGTACCAAACCAGGACTAAACCAGGTCTAAACCAGGTCTAAACCAGGTCTAAACCAGGACTAAACCAGGACTAAACCAGGTCTAAACCAGGTCTAAACCAGTATTAAACCAGTACCAAACCAGGTCTAAACCAGGACTAAACCAGGACTAAACCAGGACTAAACCAGGTCCAGACCAGGTCTTCCTCAGACCTTCTGTTGGGTGTGGTCCGGGAGTTTGGGGCAGGGTCCAAAGACCGGTCCATGGTCTTTAACGGTGAGTCTCTCCAGTTTGGCTCTGAGCGCCTGCTCCTCCTCCGACACCATCCTGTAGGATCCACTCTGCAACAGGACAGAACCGGGTCAGGACCGGGTCAGAACCGGATCAGAACCGGGTCAGAACCGGGTCAGGACCGGGTCAGGACCGGATCAGAACCGGGTCAGAACCGGGTAAGAACCGGGTCAGAACCGGGTCAGAACAGAAAGTAAAGATGTGGCTCTAAAGAATAAGATAATTCAGTCTCTTTTTTTGTTAAAACTCATTTTGTTTTTCCAGGATCGAGCTGAAGCTGTTCGTCTCGTGTTTTTGATCTGAATGAAACTAATCCTCAGAAAAACCTCGTGTGGACAAAGTGTTGTTTGTGTTTAATCCTGTTTAAACCTGTTCCATAAAAAACTTCCTTAAATCCACTTCACGAGTTCGGACTAAAACACAGACGTCTCTGTGTCCGTCCACACTAACACACTTCCATCTAAAACTCGACCCTGGACCTGGCTCTGACCCGGTTCTGCTCGGACTTATTTAAATCTACTTTGGCTTCAGTCGGACCCATTTGGAAAGAACTCACTTCTGCTGAACTTAACAAACATTAACCTGAACAAATCTCATCAGGATCTGTTGATGTCAGCATTTTAAATTTTTTTTCCAGGTTTTAAAGGCTGTAAACTCGTCTGTTTTCAGTTTTGTTTTGGAGAAAGGTTTAATAAAGACTCACCACGACGGCCATGTTTCCTGAGGTCGGTCAGCGTCTGCAACAGAGCGAGGTTAAAGGTTAAAAGGTTAAAGGTTGTGTTGTGGTTCAGGTCTGGCTCTGGTCTGGTTCTGGTCTGGTTCAGGTCTGGCTCTGGTCTGGCTCTGGTCTGGTTCAGGTCTGGCTCTGGTCTGGCTCTGAGGCTGAATAAACCCAGAGGAGGTTGATTATAATGAGTGTAATCTGCTCAGTTTTATCTCAGAACAATGGGCCTCAGTCGAGGTCATGTGCCTCGGATCAACACAGATTATTCACAAAGAGCCATTTTCACCGAACGACGAAAACCTGTGAAGAAACACTGCCTTGTCTCAGAATGTCAGAGGTGTTCTACGGAAAACTGCACCCCGTCTCAACACTTCACTGCATTTAAGAAAAAACAAATCTCCTGAACCTCCAAAACTCTACAGTCCAGGTCTAGTCCAGGTCTAGTCCAGGTCTAGTCCAGATCTAGTCCAGGTCTAGGTCCAGTCCAGGTCTAGTCCAGTCTAGGTCTAGGTCTAGTCCAGGTCCAGCTGCGTCCAGCTTCAGTCCAGGTCCAGCTCCAGTCCCACTACGCTGCCATCCACAGACACCAGTTATCTTCAAACCGACCTGAACTGCCTCTGGACCCACCTCAGACCCACAGACCGGACCAGCTCAGACCCACAGACCGGTCCCGGTCCGGCTCAGACCCACAGACCGGTCCCGGTCCGGCTCAGACCCTCAGACCGGTCCCGGTCCAGCTCAGACCTCTGAGCTCTAACGTCTTTATTTAAATTTGGATTTAAATAAAAAGTCTAAGGTTAAATGACATACTCCCAGACCTCTGTAACGTGATGTTACCTGCCGTAGGTGAGTGAGTGGGCGGGGCCTTACCTGGTGATGAAGATGATGATGAAGCCTGGTTCTGGAGCAGGTCCGGAGCAGAGTGAGGCTCGGAGCGACTGCAGGGTTTTGTACCGAGCGGGATCAGAGACGTCATCCTCGAGGATTAGACCGGGTTTAGACCGGACTCTGCGAGAGGATGGACCTGCGGCGGGTTCAGGGAGGTTTAGGGGAGGTTTTAGAGGGTTTAGAGGGAAACAGGGGGGCTCCAGAGGCGGTGATGTAATGAGCACAGGGAGATGAAGGGATTGGGTAAAGTCTGTAAAAGAGCGCTTTGTGAAGAAAACGTGAAGCGGCTCCAGAAACAGAGCCGCTCAGTCCGGACTCGTTCGGATTTAAACAAACGCTTACGTGGTTTTAATAACCTTCATTTTCCTCTCGTCTGTCTCTGGAGCCGCTCAGGACGGTTCTCAGTTTAGAGACGAAACTGGAGTAAAACTGGAAACTGGACGTGAAGACACCGGTCCATTAACTCCACTCCAGTGTTGAGTGTCCAGTGTCAGCGAGGGTTTGAAACATTTTTATTTCCTGAGTTCAGTGAATGCAACAGATGAAAATTAACGCAAAACTATTTTATTTTAAGCATAAAATACACAAGAGCAGGGATTAGTGTTTGGGTCGGGGTCAGTCACAGGGGCTTTAGGAGGGTCAGGTCACAGCCACAATGGAGCTCTGTTCAGTCACGTTTGGGTCTTACACAACGCTCTGAGCACAGACCGGATCTGGACTTTAATACGGTTCAGTTTCACAGAGTCCGCTGTGGTCTTCACAAACTGAGACTGAGTCCTGATCCAGGACCAGGTCCAGACCGGGACCAGCAGAGGTGTGTCCAGGTAACTTCAGACAAACACTATGAGGCCAGTTTTACTGTTGTGTAAATACGGTCTTTAATAACCTTTATCTCCATGTTTTTAATAAATAGTTATTTTTAATTCACCAAACAGACTCTAGAGTCTCAAAAACACTTCAGAATTCAACACAAAAACAATCAGCACAAACATCAGAGCTTTTTACCACATTCTGGACCATAAATAACATCTGAACAGGTTCTAGTGGGTTTCAAGAGGTTTTGTCAGGTCTTCACAAGTCCAGGGTCCCTCATGTTGGTTCAGGCCGGTCTAGAACAGGTCCTGGTCCCTCATGTTGGTTCAGGCCGGTCTAGAACGGGTCTTGGGGCCAGTACTCGACCCATATATTGGTTCTGGCTGGTCTAGAACGGGTCTTGGGGCCAGTACTCAACCCATATATTGGTTCAGGCCGGTCTAGAACAGGTCTTGGGGCCAGTACTCGTCCCTCATGTTGGTTCAGGCCGGTCTAGAACAGGTCTTGGGGCCAGTACTCGTCCCTCATGTTGGTTCAGGCCGGTCTAGAACAGGTCTTGGGGCCAGTACTCGTCCCTCATGTTGGTTCAGGCCGGTCTAGAACAGGTCTTGGGGCCAGTACTCGTCCCTCCTGTTGGTTCAGGCCGGTCTAGAACAGGTCTTGGGGCCAGTACTCGTCCCTCATGTTGGTTCAGGCCGGTCTAGAACAGGTCTTGGGGCCAGTACTCGTCCCTCATGTTGGTTCAGGCCGGTCTAGAACAGGTCTTGGGGCCAGTACTCGTCCCTCATGTTGGTTCAGGCCGGTCTAGAACAGGTCTTGGGGCCAGTACTCGTCCCTCATGTTGGTTCAGGCCGGTCTAGAACAGGTCTTGGGGCCAGTACTCGTCCCTCATGTTGGTTCAGGCCGGTCTAGAACAGGTCTTGGGGCCAGTACTCGTCCCTCATGTTGGTTCAGGCCGGTCTAGAACAGGTCTTGGGGCCAGTACTCGTCCCTCATGTAGTGCTGGGACGAGGCGTAGCTCGGGGGGCGGGGCTCCAGCTCGTTTCTCAGGGACAGCTCCACTTCCTGTTCCCATTCTCCTTCCACCAGTTTATAAAGGTCCAGCGCCGCCACAGCGTCCTCTACTGGACAGTGTCCACACCTGCCCACCTGCAGTAATCCAACAGAGACCGGGTCAGGACAGGTTTTAGTCGGATCTGAACAGGTTTTAGTAGGATCTGAACAGGTTTTAGTAGGATGTGAACAGGTTTCAGTAGGATGTGAACAGGTTTTAGTAGGATCTGAACAGGTTTTAGTTGGATGTGAACAGGTTTCAGTAGGATGTGAACAGGTTTTAGTAGGATGTGAACAGGTTTTAGTAGGATGTGAACAGGTTTTAGTAGGATCTGAACAGGTTTCAGTAGGATCTGAACAGGTTTTAGTAGAATGTGAACAGGTTTTAGTAGGATCTGAACAGGTTTTAGTTGGATGTGAACAGGTTTCAGTAGGATCTGAACAGGTTTTAGTTGGATGTGAACAGGTTTCAGTAGGATGTGAACAGGTTTCAGTAGGATCTGAACAGGTTTTAGTTGGATGTGAACAGGTTTCAGTAGGATCTGAACAGGTTTTAGTAGGATCTGAACAGGTTTTAGTTGGATGTGAACAGGTTTCAGTAGGATGTGAACAGGTTTTAGTAGGATCTGAACAGGTTTCAGTTGGATGTGAACAGGTTTTAGTAGGATGTGAACAGGTTTCAGTAGGATCTGAACAGGTTTCAGTAGGATCTGAACAGGTTTCAGTAGGATGTGAACAGGTTTTAGTAGGATGTGAACAGGTTTTAGTAGGATCTCAACAGGTTTTAGTAGGATGTGAACAGGTTTCAGTGGGATCTGAACAGGTTTCAGTAGGATCTGAACAGGTTTCAGTAGGATGTGAACAGGTTTCAGTAGGATGTGAACAGGTTTTAGTAGGATCTCTCACCTGGATCTTGCGGTGCAGCAGCTGATTGGTCAGTGCTCTGAGTGAGGGGCGGAGCTCTCTGGGGAAACCGGCCAATCGCGTGAGGAGGCGGGACGTGCTGGTGTCTCTGATCATGTGACTCGGGTGAGACAGGTCCAGGACCTTCAGGTCGTTCTGGACCGAGTGACCCACCAGGACCTTCCCCTCCAGCAGAGTCTGGACCTGAGAGGACAGACCGGGTCAGGACCGGGTCGGGACCGGGTCAGGACCGGATCGGGACCGGGTCAGGACTGGGTCCAGAGCCCAACTGAACCTATCCGGACTCACCTGGTCCCGGGCCTGGTTCTGGTCTGGTTCTGGACTCACCTGGTCCCGGGCCTGGTTCTGGACTCACCTGGTCCCGAGCCTGGGTCTGGACTCACCTGGTCCCGGGCCTGGTTCTGGACTCACCTGGTCCCGAGCCTGGTTCTGGTCTGGTTCTGGACTCACCTGGTCCCGGGCCTGGGTCTGGACTCACCTGGTCCCGGGCCTGGTTCTGGACTCACCTGGTCCCGGGACTGGTTCTGGTCTGGTTCTGGACTCACCTGGTCCCGGGCCTGGTTCTGGTCTGGTTCTGGACTCACCTGGTCCCGGGCCTGGTCCCGGGCCTGGTTCTGGACTCACCTGGTCCCGGGCCTGGTTCTGGTCTGGTTCTGGACTCACCTGGTCCCGGGCCTGGCTGAGGGGCGTGGCCTGTCTCAGGTGGTGCTTCCTGATGCCGCTCCATTGGCTCCTGAAGTCCGTGACTCGACCAATGGGACGGATGTATTTGTCGAACAGAACCCGTCCGTGATAGTCCACCAGGCTGCAGCGGGCCGCCTCGCTGACCCGTCCCCCGGGACCCGTCCCCACCATCTCACAGTCCAGAGAGACCACCGAGGTCTGGACCGGGACCGGGGTCTGGACCGGGACCGGGGTCTGGACCGGGACCGGGGTCTGGACCGGACCAGGACCAAGTGTGTCTTTGAGCGGCTGAAAAATAAACAGTTAAAGATGGTAAACCTCAGCTCTCCAGACTGAACCAGACCAGAACCAGACCAGACTGAACCAGACCAGACTGAACCAGACCAGAACCAGACCAGACTGAACCAGACCAGACTGAACCAGACCAGAACCAGACCAGACTGAACCAGACCAGACTGGACCAGACCAGACTGAACCAGACCAGACTGGACCAGACCAGACTGGACCAGACCAGACTGGACCAGACCAGACTGGACCAGACCAGACTGAACCAGACCAGAACCAGACCAGACTGAACCAGACCAGACTGAACCAGACCAGACTGAACCAGACCAGAACCAGACCAGACTGGACCAGACCAGACTGAACCAGACCAGACTGAACCAGACCAGACTGAACCAGACCAGACTGAACCAGACCAATCTGGACCATAAGACAACTTATTTTGACATTAAAAAAAAACTATAAATCTTTGTAAAGACCAGAAATAATAACTATATCTTTGTCAAAAATAAAGCTCCATGTCTGGACTCACCTGTTCTGGGACCACAGGTGAACTCCTCCCACTCACAGGGGAGCTCCGCCCACTGCTGAACCCACTGTCCAACTCCCAGCGCTCTGATTGGCTCCTGTCGGTCCCGCAGCGCTCTGATTGGCTCCTGTCGGCCCCGCAGCGCTCTGATTGGCTCCTGTCGGTCCCGCAGCGCTCTGATTGGCTCCTGTCGGTCCCGCAGCGCTCTGATTGGCTCCTGTCGGTCCCGCAGCGCTCTGATTGGCTCCTGTCGGCCCCAGCGCTCTGATTGGCTGCTGCTGACTTTAGTCCTTTTCACACAGTTTTCATTCTCAGATTTCTTCTGTTTTCGCTTCATTTTTTTCAAACTTTGATCAGAAACAAACACAGGCTCAGCTCTGGTCTGGAAGGTCTTACTCGAGTCTGAAACCTGGACTAAACTGGGCCCAAACTCTGGGACAACACCTCAGACTGGTCCTGTGCTCGTCCCGGAGGCAGCTCCATCAGTTCTGGGTTTGACACAAAACAAAAATTAAACTTTCATTAAAGCCGTCTCCAGATCAGAACACAGCCTAAACTCTGGTAAATGTTAAAACAAAAGTGGACAAAGCTAAATTAAAATTCTGAAAAAACTGAGGCTAAAGCTTAATTTAAAGCCTACATTTTACATTTAAGTTAATTAAAAAAAAAAAAGGTAGCTGTAAAGCTCTGGAAACATGTTTAAATTAAAGTTTAAAATAAAACTACAGTAAATATATAAATAAAATAATATATAAATCTTGACACTGGTTTCACATCGTTTATGAACAGCTTTAAGGCCATTCTGATAAAATCAAACGGCATTGACAGGTCAAACCCGGCCCGAATTACATTTAAACTCTTCATTAATCTACGTTTTCACTGATTTAAAATGTATAATGTGAAATAATTGTGTTATAGTGACATTAATCTTAAATTGAGTTATATTTAAACAGCGTCTGGTTCACTCACTGTATACACATAACCTCTTTATCAGCGCGTTTACACCGAAAATTATATAAAGTATTAACAGTTATTGATCTAAAGTGTTGTTTTATTTAACGTACAGGACCCTGACCCTGAATAAGTCCAGTTAAAGCAGAATTAAATCCAGTTTTTACCTGAGAAGCAGCGCAGAGACACACGTGTCCCTCAGAGACATGTCCGGACACAGACCTGAGCAGGACGCAGCGGATTGGTCCAGGTTTCTTCTTCTACGGTGGTTCCTGCAGACACTTCCTCCTGAACAGCGCCCTCTTCAGGTGAAAACTGACTCCTGCAGCGAGCCTCGGGTTCTTCACAAATGTTTCTGCTCAGATTTAAGTCTGTGCTCTGGACTTTTATAGTTTTACTTTCATCAATGAAGTCTCAAAAACGGCAACAAGACACTGGGGTTTGACAAAAATACTCTGCATATGTGTGTTTTCGGATCCTTACAGCAAACATTACACAGAACAGTTTCACTTTAATAGAAAGAGCACACATTGAGGATGTAAGAGTTTATTCTTGTGACGAGCTCTCGATATAATCCACCTTCAGGTTTTTAGAGCGGGCTTTAAGAAGAACAGACAGAAGACGCCATTTATTTTCTACTGTTCATTTTCTTGAGTTTCTTCAGATTTCTAACTAACACTGTTCTGAACATTTAAACACTTTATACATAGAAAAGACAATGAAAACATAAATCTTTAAACTCAGGTGAAATGAGACAGGAGTCAGTTTTCTTTCGTTTATATTTTTATTTCAAACACATTTACGCCATGAGCACACAGGCGCCTCCTACTGCCTTGATCTTCTCCTCGGCTCTGCGGCTGAAGAACTTGGCTTTGACGATGACCGGCTGCTTCGGCAGTTTCCCTTTGCCCAGAACTTTGTAATAACCCTTTAAAGAGATGAAATAATAAACGTTAGAACACAGCAGGACACTGTAACAGGCCTGAACAGGACTGGAATAACCCTGAGATCAAAATCACAAACCACTACAGAAGGAAAGCAGCATCAGTTCTGGTTTGTTTTTTGGTGCATCATCGTTCAATTTAAATGATTCTGAATCGAAGTGTAAAGTTCATCAGAGCATGTCGTCTGCTGGACACTAACAGCTGCATGTTTCTGTGTTCGAAGCTCATTTAAACACGTTTGTTCCAACAAAACGATGGAAGAGTCCAAGGCGTTAACAGAGCTCTGCATCAAGCCTTCATTCACCTCACAACTACTCCTTCAGTTTCAGGGAATCGAACCGATAACCTTCCTGTTACTGGACGAACCTCCAACACTGAGCCACTGATGCCTCCGGGAACATTTCAGATTTAATGAAAAGGAAACAGGACCTGCAGCTCTAACATGTTCTGATCTGTGACCTCAGGGTCAGGACTGATGCAAGGGTCACAGAGAAACACCTGGGTTCACATCCAGGTCTTATTTATGAATAAATGTCTTCAGTTTAATCCAAAGACACCTTCTACAAAATAATTCTCATCACCGACAGACGCTGGAGAAAACAAGCTTCTTCGATGTTGAATCTTATCGTGGGCTTTAATCTAAACCAGATTCAATCATGAGACGCCCAAAGAGTTAGGTTTATAGTAAACTGGATCTAAACCTGACAAGACAATTCTCTTCTGAAACTTGACCCGAACTGTTTAAAAAGTCACAATAATCAGAATTATAAACCTTCTGAGACTGACAGACCAGAGCAGGTTATTCAACAGTATCTGCTTCTACTTCAGAGACAGATGAAGATCCTCATTAGCAGTAGTTCATCTGTAGACACAGCTGGAGCAGGACCCTCGGGTTTATGTTAGAGGTCATTTATGTGGTACTCACGGCTCTGACAGCGTCGATAATGGGCGCGGGACCCTCGGGTTTCTGGCTGTAGTTCTGGCGGGTCTGCTCCGACACCAGAGTCCACAGTTTGTCCAGGTTTATGGTGGGACAGTGGGCCGTGTTCCTCTTCAGGTGGTAGTGCCTCATGCCCACTTTACCAAAGTACCCAGGGTGACTGAGAAAAAGAAAATACAGGTGAAAACACATCAACAAAACACTTTAAACCAGAGCTAACGACAGAAAACACAAGAGAAAAGGGGGTTAAACCCTTTAAAGAAGGGTCCTGGGCGACCAATGAGAATAAGAACACTTTTAATAATCTGAGACCATCAGAGCTTCACACAGACCAGAGAAAACATCAATAATCCACTTTAAACCAACTCTGAGTACGAACAGGAGGAAGACAAACAGAACAGAATCTGTGGTTAGTCCGGCCTGAACCGGAGTGAACAGAGTAAATGAAGACTCACTATTTGTCAAAGTTGATTCTGTGGTGATGCATCCCACCAGCGTTTCCTCTGCCTCCAGGATGTTTACGGTGTTTACCTTTAAAATAAAGAACATTCAAATACAGAACTACACCAGATCTAAAACTAGATTAACCCAGGTCTAAACCAGAACTAAAACTGGTCTAAACGAGGACTAACACTGGACAAAACCAGGTCTAAACTGTGTGAGCAGCAGGTATAATAAGTGTTGTGTATTATTCACACATTTTTACAGTGAGGGTTTAAGCAGAGATTATTAAAGAGTCCAAAGTATTCTGGAACGAGTCTGACTATAAATGTTGGACTTTCTGAAGCTCGTCGTCAGAAATGTGACCAACCCAAGGCCCACGGGTCAAACACGGCCCCTTAAACACCACATCTAGTCCTAAATTAGCCTCATTAAAGTGTAGCTGCAGTAAGTTAAGCCAGAGTTTAAGACTGGGTTCAACACGAGTCAGTTACGATTTTGAGACATCGGAGCTGATAAAGCATCAAAAACATAATCAGGTCTGACACTGACCGATTCGACCGTGGCCGTGGCTCACGTGTCCTCGCAGCTTCCTGGTCTTAGTTTTCTTGGTCGGCTGCAAAATAAACACAAGACATTAGAAACCAAACAAGTCTACATTACAATGTGATAAAAAGTAGAGCAGAAATGTGCATAATCCAAATAAAAAGGTCAGACTCAGTTAAAAAATCCACAAAATTAAAACGTAAACCAGTATCAAACACTATTTCAGCAGCAATTTCAAATCAATTTAAGCACTACACATCACAATAAGAGTGTGGAACATTGCAAAACAGAATATTAAATATGAACAAGACAAAACTATGAAACCCGAGAAGATTCGGTTTAAAACTTAAGAAATTCACAACATTCACAAACATTGAGTAATATTCGAGCTCAGAACAGCTGTAAACCACAGACTAACCGCTCTACACCTGTCCTGACAATGTCTACTAATGTATTTTTATCAAACATCAGTAAAGCTCGATAAAAAAGTCACAGAAAACTCAAACTGAGCAGAATTAAAGTCTGATTTAGAACCACGCTGAAGCTACTACCGGCGCTGATGCTATCGGCGATAAACACAAGATTTAACTCAATATTTTCACTCAAACACACAATTTATACAGATTTAAAAAGAAATCAGAGGATACGGGTTTAATAAAGGTTATAATAAATGTAGTAAATATAATAAAAAGGCAAAAAGAGATGGTTTTCGTTATAAACTGAAGGCCGCGGAAGCCGGGCTCAGAGCGAATACGGCTCAATAAAAGTCTATTTTCACTGACACTGAGCTAAAATAATGGTCAGATAACAACAGAAAAACATTAATAACATGTAGATTATTGGTTAATGTGGGAATGAAGGCCGTAAAAAGGCGGATGGACACAGATTTGTACATAATTCCTGAAGCACGGACAGAACACAGAACCTACCATCTTGGACACAGATGAAAGAGGAGCGCGATTTGGAAATCACGCGATTTTGTGCGAGATTTGGATGAAAACAAACAGCGGCGCTCAGCGGAGGAGGACTGGAACTGCAGCTTCAATAGAGTCACATTAATTCAGTGAACTACAGTTTAAACCGGGCCTAAAATGAAAGATAGGTATATTTGAATCAAATGTTTGGTGAATATTGAACAAGGATGTAATATTATTCCAGGCATTTGGAATAATATGTAATGTACACTGTTTTATTTGTATTACATCATGTATTTGAACACTGAACACATGAACACATGTGATTATTATTACTGAAGCAATCATTTTTGCCTCTTTGTTTTGAGATAATGCATTAAGTCATGTTGAAGACTGATATTTGCTTAGGTCTGATTTTATTACCAAAAAAATATTATCCGAATACTTCTTTGTAAATGATCATTTGACATAACAAAACCAAGTTAATTTGTGGTTACTATGGCTACAACACCATGATGTTTTGGTTTTATTTGTGGTAAAACTCTGGTTAATTTTCAAAAGTGAACATGAAATATTAGGCAGACGCTGGTGATGATGTTACAGACGACAGCACAACACATAAATAAGTAAAGTACAGACAGTGAACTGGTAAATTCTGTTTTTAGAAATCAGTGGGAGGAGCATGTACTGAATGTGTTGAATCTGATGTGTTATAAAAAATAGTTAAATTAATATCTTTAATGCTATGAGTATAATCTCTTTTTCCACATATTTACTTTTTAAAACAAAAAATCTTTAAAAATCCAAACAGAGAATGATCAGGAAATGTGCTGTCGGACTGGAGCTGGACCAGAGGCTCCACCAAATGAGGATTATTCAGACTCATTCAAGTCTAATTTTATTTTATCAAATAAAACACAATGACAATAATAACAAACTATGGACCAATCAGATCCTCCTCCGTGAGTCTCAGGTGAGTCTCAGGTCTGGGTCTCACCTGGAGACACTCACCTGAGGCAGAGTTTACCTGGAGAACCGAGCTGCTGCAGGTGAGTGACTCTAACCTGCTGTAGGTTTAATAAATGTGATAAATGTGTTTTATTCAGATTCTGGGTTTGATTTAAACTTAAAGCCGCTCTTGAGTCGTTCGAGAGAAAAGAGTCTGTTCTGAGGATCTTCAGGGACCAAGAAAAAACTAAAGTGAGGCAGGGACTGTTCCTGATGAGATGAAGTTCTTGGAGAATAAATGAGTTTTTATTGTTATTGTTCTTTTCTGCAGCGACTGTCGGGGTTCGTCTGAGACAAAAGTTATTCTGTAGTGTTTTCTGTTTGAGTAAACTCCAGAGACACAGGTTTATTATTATCTCTGTTCTCGCTGATGTCCCATCTAGTCTCGTGGAAACCCTCCCAGAGTCCAGCAGTGATCCGCCCGGCAACAGATGACTCATCAGAGGCACGCCCAAATATGGAGAGAGGCCCAAGACTGAGGTTCAACACATGGTAAAAACACACAGGTAAAAACACAGGTAAAAAACACAACAGGTGGTAAACACAGGTAAAAACACACAGGGTAAAGTCACACAGGTGGAAAACACACAGGTGTAAACACAGGTAAA
>JAWCTZ010000898.1:0-28487 GCA_036850595.1 Rhyacichthys aspro | reverse complement strand
AAAACATGATATGGTAACCTAAATGTATCCAAAATACACTGTATAATGTTCAAAATAGTATAATATAGGACCTTTAAGGGAAAAAGCGCTACAAAAGTAGTTAGCCCTCTATGACAAGGTAATTGTCTTGACACATAGGCCCTTGTTAAATCACCAATTATCATTAGCAAATGGAGAAAATTGTAACCCTTCCTTTCAATGCGTTCTTACTGGACTACAAACGGTCTACAAACGGTCTACATACACACGTACGGATGCTCTATATTGATGTTGAGGCACGTTAATTGCTTTGTTTCAAAATGGTGGAGGCTAAACACATACGAGTGGCACCAACTTCATTAAAAGCTACGGTATGGAGGTATTTTAGGTTTTATGAAACTGAATCTGAAGGCAAGCGATTACTGGACAAGAGCTACACTGTGTGCAAACTATGTGAATCTAGGTTAAAATACTTTGGCAATACAACTTATATGTGAAACCACATTACACGTTTCCATCTGAAGGTGGAGGAGGTAACATAGCCTGTTGTTGTTGCCGCCCAAAAGACTATTACAGAGACATTATCCACGCTTCCACCCAAGTTGGATAGAGCGAAGCGAATAACAAAAATCAACTGCAAAATACATTGTAAAAGTGTGTTTTTCCCCCATTTTTCGTTTTTTGGGGGTTTTTTATAAAAACCAAAAACATCCCTTCCTGCCGTTCAAAATAGTCTTCTTATAAAGCAGTTTGGTTTAAAGAGTTGTGCCCTCAGGATGCTGACACTAGCACTTTTGCAATATCAATTTGACACATTTCTGTTGAGCAGATTGCTTTAAAAACACAATTGATTTCTTGCTTTAATCCTGTAGATGTTGAAAATGTATAGAAACATATGATGCATGCATCGTTCTTGAATCGAATCGTGGCCCCGTGAATGGGAATCAAATCGAAATAACCAAAGATTCCCACCCCTAGTATATGTCCCGTTACATCTGGAGTGAAAGCACCATGAACCAAGTTTGGTATTTCAAGTGATTGTGAGTGAAGTGAATATATAACTTCCTGTAGTTAGTCAGATGCTAAAAGATCTTTTAAAAGTCTGACCCTTTTGTAGTACAGTGTGTTAATGCCTGTGTTCGAAAGTGTTACACTGCCTCGTGAAATCAAATAAAAAACTATATTTATTCGAAATCTTCAAGTTTTTAGATCCAGTCTTGGTGAGTGTATATAAATGTAAATGGTCTGTTAGGAGCTGTGCCCTTTTGCCTGAGTACATTTGATTGGTAATAACACTCATATGGGGATACCCTAAGGCTGGAAAGGGATACATAGTGCTTGTGCTGGTTGTGTTAGTGTGTTTGTAGTTGACCTGCAGTAGTTGAGAGGTGGAGCCTGTGATAAGAAGTGGTTAGCTTAAACATATCCTATCTACCTCACAGCAGTCATCACATATTACTGAACATAATCTTCCTGCACTCTTGACTGAGAGTATAATGTCTTGTATTTTTTCATTTCAGTTACATTGAATTGGTTGAGAACTATGGAGGAAAAACTTGTACATGTTTTTAGGCATCTTTTGGCATTTTGATTCAAAAAATAGCTGTAATACTGACTCAAGAAATTTGGAAGATAAAGGCATGGAACAAACAGACTCGCTCAGGTTGTTCCTATACATTCTGTGGTGCTGGCATTAGCGTAAGTCACGGAGGCGCCAATTTCAAATGCATCAACTCTCATCATCTAGTTTGAATATTTGTGTTGCTTTGAGTGTGTATTGATCGTGTGTGTACTATTCTCTAGAATTATCCATGTCCATGACTTGGTGTTGGTTAGAGTAGTCCTGTACCAGCCTGACCAGCCACAATCACTCATTTTGCATGAACTGGTCATGTCTCGCATATCTTACCTTCTCATCAATTTCTACCTGAAAGAAACCCTGTCCGACTAATTGTTTATGTGACGCTTAATTTATCTGACTGTATCTATGTCAATCCAGTTGTGTCCAGAGGCAGTTTATTCTGTGTCCGTTGCTACTGCCCCCTGCAAATCCATGTGGAATCCACAGAGACCAGACTAATATGTTGAGTTATAAAGAAAAAGAACCAGAATGGCTGGTCCGGTCACTTTTTTTGTCCAAATCCCACTGTAAATATTAAAATACTCTGTATGGAAGCTCAGGTTTACTGTTGATTCCACTCATTTCATCACGAGGTTGTAGTTGTAGCTGCAGTTTGGTGAGTGTGAAATTTAAATCTAGCAGTCATTCATATTTTATTACATTTCACAGGTGGCACAGCAGCATTTTCCAGCTTTTTCTGCTTTTGCTGATGCACAGTTTGACGATGGCCTTTTGGGATTACAGCACCACAAACAAGCACCGATTCTAAAATAACCCCAGCCAAACACCAGTGCACTGGAGTCATTGGTGGCAGCAGCTAAAAATAAAACCTGATGACTCCTAACTTGGCTTTCACCTGGTCTTGTGTGCTTCTAAGTGAATTACATAAGTACGTTACGTAATATTACAAATGACTGAAGCATGGAATGCATTAAGCGCAATACTAAATAATTATGTTAATGTAAATGTCTTCTGCCAGAGGGTTAGCGCAAATGTACCATGTGCGGTTTGCAGCAAGGAGAGTTAAGGCTGAGGTGTGTGTCAGTGAAAGAAAAAGCATTTAAGACATCAATGAATATTTTAGCGAGAGCTCGAGTCGTGGGAGGGATGGGTGAACTGGAAGGAGTCAGGCTTGCCGAGAGACGGAGAGATAATTTAATAGACGAGCAGAGCGAATGTGTCGGAGGAGCGGCGGGCGAGCTGCAGGGATGGGAGATGAATGAACGGCAGACTAATCTGCACTAAGAAACGAAGAGACATTTATTTAATAAGACGGATGAATGGACAAATAGATCTATTGTGCCATGTCAGACTATCTCTTAAACGAGAGTGGAAGAGAAAGTACAAAAGACACACTTTTTGGACTCACAAATGTGTAAAAGTCGTAATATAAAATGCACACAGGAGTATATCTCTTTTTCAAATAGTCCTGACCCCATAAGGAGCTCCTTTTACATGTTTTTACATGTTTTGCCCTGCCCTCATCAGGAAATCAACCCAGGACCTTCTGGTGTAAGTTTAATCATGTTTATTTGGGCACCATTTATTGATTTAGTATTAATTCAAGAACCTGAATGTAGTGAGAGTGAGAGTACATTACTGTTACCAACTCGCTCATGGAAGAGGAAGGCACCCACAAAAATAGGTTAATTTGCCAGTTGATTTATTTAGTCAGAACTTCAAGATGAATTTAATATGATATTGTAAGGCATCAGTAGCTCAAACATGCATAACTGAGTGGAAATATATGTGTGGAAAATGTAAAACCAAATAGTTGTGTAGTGAATAGGGTGACCCCCCAACAATGAAGGGCTGGGTTTTATCATTTAAGCCACTCCCCACTCAAAAGCCCAAAGGGTGGGTCATTCACAATACCTGCCACTTCAGGAACACACACCTCGGTCCTGAGCTGATTTATTCACCATCCGTTCCAAATCGAAATGCTCTGGTCAACACGATAATGTGATGCAATGCTCACATATCCAGAAGTATAGTTTTACATTTTAAGCAGGATGTGAGCTCATGTTCACACAGGACGAATGCTGATGTCAGGTCTGCACAGCAGCACCACAGCAGGACCCTTGTGAGAGGATAATAGGAAAATGCATTGAAATGCGTGGTCCGACCGGCCCGTTATTGATCTCTTGAGGGCAGTGGTGAAATTCAACAGGCGGCTGGAGGTCGGAGGTCACGCATGAGTGGTTTTCAGGCCAAGCACCAGGGCATTTTAGAATTGAACCAAACACCACTTTAGATAATCAGAGACGTGAGAGGATGACCGGCCGGGCCACTTGTAGTGAAAATGAGCCAACCAGGGGGTGTTTAGGAACACTCAAGCAGAAAGAAGACTTCAGTTAACATACCATCTGACACAAAAGAACATGCAGCTGTTACATAAACTGTATATGGCTGATGTATTGGTTGACATAAACTAAAGAAAGGATGTATGTTTTTATTGAAAATTATAAAAGTGAGTGTCACAGTGTCAAGTCAGTGGCACAATCCATCTGCCTTTTCACATTTTCCTCTTACTTTGGTAAGTCTTTTGTTCCTAGAAAAGGTCCACAATGTCCCAAAGCTGATCCTGGAGGAGCACTTTTCTTCTAAAGATTGTAATCCCCTCAGCTCCTGAAACAGCTCAGAGAAATTTACTACCATCTATGATCTACTAAGGCATGGCTCCAATGCGGAACCTGTTTATTTACACCTGTGGTGGTGTTTAGTGCAGGAGAGTGGTGGAGTGGTGATTCTGTTACAGGCCTCATTGCCGATGTATTTGTGATAGTTCCCATTTTGCAAAAAAACTAGGAAGGAGAATACTTCAGTGAGACACGTAGACTATTATCAAGGCTTGTGACTTGCAACAGCAGCATATAGTTCCAAAATGTTACACACACAAAAAAGTATGCCCTAATCATTTGCATCATGCAGACATTTATGACAATGCCACAGTGCGTTTTTTGTCACACATCCACCAGTAAGATTATTTAATAGAAGTGTTGATTCATTGAACTTTGTAATAGAAAGTTATAATGCACATTAAACTGTTTGTGCATAAACAACCTGTCGAACCTCAGAGAAAAGGTACCTGCTGGCACACAGCCACTCTAGCTGTGTCTGTCTGTTTGGCGATAGCTGCTTTTGCGTTGTGTGACTTTGCGGTATTGAAATGAGCTGACTCAAATCTCAAGCTTATGCTTTGAAAATTAAAAATAGTGCCCTTGCATAAATTAGGCCATTGAATATTGATTAATTCATTTATCTTCTACCACTTAATCCTGGACACGTGAGGTTGGAGCCAATCCCAGTTACTTTACGCACAAAAGATGTACACTAACAGACAAGCATTTACTCTCACATTCATTTTGGGCAGCTTATATTCACCGAGTCACCTACACATGCATGTGTTTGGATAACATATGTCCCCTAACAGGGGATTGAACCCACAGCCTCCTGTGAGGAAGGAGCGCTAACATACTCCTGCAACATGCACTCCACAGCAAATATTATATACCTAAAAAGTTGGAAAGAGGCAAGTTTAGAAAGCTGAGCATAAACACTCTTCTTCTTTTTCTACAATTTTTTTCAGCAGTATAGGCCACACCACCAGCCTCATCATCAGGACACACCAGGAACACAATGATATTAAAAGCAGTGTTTGCATCTTCATTTTAAGAGAACGCATTTTCAGTTCGTTCTATGGACCTACTCCTTAGAGATTCATGAGCACACAGCCAATTTTAGCAAATAGCATCACTCAGTTATATTGAAAACAAATCCCAGCACACTGCAGTGCTATCCAGTCATGTAATTAGCTGTGAAATTTAGAACTAGTTTGACTTACTCCATGGATTTAAGCAATATCTTCTTTTACAGGACTGACCTCCATCCGGATCTGTGACCTCTGTGACCATCCGATAGCAGTCTGAGTCTCTCCAGAGCTGGTGCAAGGTTCTTTTGAAAGTGTGGGTTTTAAAAAATGACTCACAGCTCCTTTTGCTCTCATGGCTTTGCAAAGTATATACCTTAAGTCTCTGCAAATCTATTTTCAAAAGCAATATGTACAAGAATGGCTTTTTTACAAATTTATTTGCTGATTGTGTCTTATTATAAAGCTCCTGTGTGGGTGGTAAAGAGGTTAGTGCACCTGTCTTTGGTGTGGGGGGACTGGGATTTGAATTCCCTGGGGAGCAACTTCAGCCACAGTCCCAGTCTGTGTTGGTTCCAAGCCTGGACAAAATAGACAAGGCTGGGTCAGGAAGTGCATCTGATGTAAAAGACATTACCAAAGCTACTCCAAAACCACCTTCAGCAACACCATAGCGACCTCTCCTGCTTTTCTTTTTTTGGAAACTTGCTACCACAAAATACTAACTCATTAAAACAAACAAAGTAAATGCTTAGCTCTGAGGTCAGTATCAGACCTATATGATCCAACTGTTAATGTGGCCTTGTTAAACATTGCATGAATGGATTGCCAATATTCATCTGTGTAAGGAGGCAAAGTCAGCGCTGTATTATCGACTCCTTGTTGACAAGCGATGTAGACCAATGAGAATGACCCTTTTTGTGAGTATGTGATTAACCAAAGCATCTGGGGGTACATTCTGCTTTATAGATCCCTAATGATGTCTTATAGTCTTGTTTTTTCACAAATCATTCCCATTACAGAACACTGCCAGGTGAATAAATTAAACAAAATCCATTTAAAAAAAATAAATATCCTGTTCTCTAACCATTTCCTTTGTCTTAACATATTATAATATGGTTTAATACTACATTGGCACTTAATATACATAATATAATAATCTCTTTTCTGTCTCTTGTTTTGTTTATTGTACTTTTTCTCGGTTAAAAATTCTCTAAATGACCAAAAAATAGCCCATTGCCAGAACCAGTCACAGAGAATGTGACGAAGGGTAAAACTACATGCCCACTTTGGACGTGCCATATAACACAGAAATAAACCAGAGTACAAAAAACATTTTTGATGAATGCACCTGAGCAACTTTCATTCAAATCAGCAATGGCCATGACTGACCTAGGATCCAGATATAATATAGTTCAGTTTGAGTTTGTATAGAAACACTTGTGTGTGTATGTCACTGTTTACGTAGCTGACTTCACTCTCTTCACTCTGCCCCACCTCTAGCTTTGGAATCATCTGAAAGGTCAGTGCTTCTGGCATGTTATCAGTCAAAAACTGGCAGCCGTGGTTCCCAGTATTTTGCTGTAGAAATATAGGGCATCAAAACAGCAATTGCAAATGACATGGTATAAACATGTTCGGCACCATCTTAAGTAAAAAAAATGAATGGTATTTCTTTCTAATCCAACTAGAGTTATTATTAAATGCGAATAATTTGCATTAACAAAGTAAAATCACTTGT
The DNA here is from genome assembly GCA_036850595.1 of Rhyacichthys aspro. NCBI lineage: Eukaryota > Metazoa > Chordata > Actinopteri > Gobiiformes > Rhyacichthyidae > Rhyacichthys > Rhyacichthys aspro. The sequence goes on along the minus strand of JAWCTZ010000898.1, from coordinate 21,497 downwards.
ATGTAACAACAAAAATGTTGCATTTATGGGTTTTATGTATGTTACATTCTAAAAGTGTAATGTGTTTATTCTCTACAATGATATACTATTTTGGCCTTACAGGGATTCACTGTAGTCATTTAAGAGTATTTCACTGTAAAATTTCCAGAATTTTTAACAATGTATGTTACTTTATATAAATTTTAAAACAACCGATTAAAGTGAACAAAAGAAAGATAAAGGATGAGTAGGAGATTGAGGGAGGACACAGAGGAATGGATGAAGGAGTACAGGGGTCAGATGGAGAGACGGGTGGCTGCTGGAGCAGATGAATAGAAAGCAGTGGATGCTGCTGCGGCAGGCTGTGCTGACGTGACGAGTGTTCCCAAACACCGTTTGCAGCGACTGCAGACCCGCTGCATTACCATAGTCACACTCTCACACAGAGTCGGGCCTGAGGGAGAAGCACAGGCAACGCTAAAGGAAACGGGGACAGAAGCTCCTGTTGTGCTCCTCAAGAGGTCACTGTGTTCTCCTGCCACGCATAAGGACAGGAACGGGGCTTTGAATCTTTCATTTGAGGATTTATCTTGAAACGTGAGGGAGATTTGATGTACACTTTGCCTGTAGTCACCCTATTTGAAAAAACTTGGTTTTACTTAAAATCAGGTCTTTGTATAATATAAATGCACTAAATAAATGTTCCCCATTTTTTAATTGAGTTGAAACAGAATTTAAGATTACAGTAGCCAAGTGCTTAAACATAAAAAATAATACAGCTACCACTCCAGCAACTTCTACTTAAAGTGTCAGCATCTGGCGGTAGACCAGATTGCATTTGCATTGCATTGGTGTGTTTCCATTACCAAATGGGGTCCGAAGCATCCCCAAAAGTCCCTCTGTACCACTTTACGACTCTTTGTACATTGTATTTACCATCTACACTGCAAACCTATGGCCTCAAACAGCGAGTCTATAAATTATAGGAGATTGCCGCAGCTCTATGAATTGGATGTTCTGAAAGTTGGGAATAAACTAGAAACAATTTCCTGTTTATTGCAGCAAATAACGGCTGTACCTCCAGCCTCCAAGGTTCATTTGCACTGCTAAACACCAGGATTTGTCTTTATATTAACTGACAATGTATCAAAGATTTTAAAAGTCTGCTGCAAATATGATTTATATCTTAAATAGAGACTGCTTTTATGGCAATTCTGTAGCAGGTGGTGGTCTTGAGGAACCAGTACAATGGAAATAATAGGGGTTACTCACACCAAAGTGATGATTCTCCTTCAGACACACACTCTTACATTATTTGTTGTACTCTTTAGTACACAGATATATAGCAGCCGTCTTCTGTGCAGTAATACTGTACATGTGCTGCTACTAAAGTTTACACTAACATCAGAAAATTACCATGAATTGACTCGTGCTTTGTATACTTTTTTTGGAGGTCTTCCTGAAGATTGTCACTTCTATGCAAAAGGAGCAAATAACCAACAAATTAACTGTCACTGTTATTATGATTATTTTTGTTTCATACTAACTGCATATCATATGAAAGGTTGCTTCAAACTGAATGGACTGTAGTTAGAACCAAACTCTATGTGCTCTCCTTATTCTCTTTAAACTTATCAGCATCATTCGCCCAAACAGCAAACTGTGTGTGTCTCATCCTTCTGACCTCAACTTGAGTATGGTCAGTTCTGCCTCTTTAAACTCGGCACGGCTCACTGCTTGGTGTAATGATTGTAATGATGTCACGCTTTAATCCATTTTTTGGGAGGTCAAAGAAAAGTCACTTTAAGATAAGATGCACAACATAAACCACACTTTAATAATCTTCAGAGTAGGGTTGCATGAATTATGTCATACATGCAAGATGGAATATTACGTCATTTTGTGGTTTAAAGAAGTTGTGTGCAACATGCATCTGGACATTGAAGATCTTTTGACTCTACGAGGCTTTGCTCTAAAACCAGTCCCCTGAGGGAGAGTGACTTACAATGATGTCTATCATAGTCATATTTCATTAGTCAAAGAATGGCTTATTCCTGTTGTCAGATGAAGGTCAGGCACAGGTTATGGTCTGTGGTGTCTCTTTTTACTCACTTATGGCTCTAAATGTAACATTTTCATCTGGATTAATACGTTTTTAATGACCTAAAAAAAGTTTAAGAAAAGAGATACATAATCCCTAAACAGAGAATTTAAGATAATAACAGGTCAAGTATAAAAATAAAACCAAGCCAGATCAGTTCGATTGGCTTTGCTTAATGATGATATTGTGCTACTTAGAGCTTACTCAGTAGCTAACTATGTCCTAGCTTATATGAAAATATTAACAGCTACACATTTAAACATTTTAATTATTGCACTTATCTGGGATTCCAAAAAATATAATAACTTTTCCTTGCAGCCATGTAAAGCAGTGTTATTTAACCTAAGTAAGAGATGACAAAATAATAACTTCATATTAGCTACAAGACATACTTGATAGTTTTGAAAGTCTATTGTGCTGCTTTAACAGAGATTAAGCAATTTTTTTCTTGCATGTGAGAAAACAGCATATTGTAACAGGATTCATTAGTGAAAAATGAGACATTAAAATGTTATCTAGGATTTATTATCAAGGATTTTAATAGATGAGAATTATCATGTTCTCATCGATTATAACCAGAGTTTTAAACTGTTGTAAACACCTTACTCCAGTTGAGGGAGCAGTCATTCAAATTTCTCAAAATTGGACTAAGACACTTGGATAATGGGGTTCAATGGCGGATTACTGCAGCATTTATATAGTTTACTCTGATTAAGGTCAAACACAGCGCACAGTGCATGCTCCAGAGTCAGACAGAGACACAGAGTAACACACATTAACAGAAAAACATTAAGAGCAGCGTTTATAGACAGACCCGCTCATTTTTAGACCAGTGAAGACACATATATAGAGTCACGCTGCCACTGGGTATCATGTTTGTCATTTCTGTTGCTCTGTCATGTCGTAAAAAGTTTAGAAGAACAAGTGAGTCTACCATAGTTTATGGTATGTTCATGTGCTTTTGGACACCACAGTCTCCAAGTAATGAATGCGTTGATCTTACTGTTGTGTGTTTATATTTTTAACTCATACAATAAGTGTTTTACTGTTGATATTTATTAATAACTCGATGACTACTGAGCAAATCAGCTGGGTATATTAGTATTTAACAATACCTACAAGTCAGGTTTAACATTAGCTTCTTTTTTCTTTTCAGGATAATTATCTACTAAGGCGTAATGCTGTTAAATACTGAGGACACATAAATGCAGCATTAGTCTGAATGGACACATACTTTGATTCTCTCTCGTGCTGTAAACTCTGACAATGTGTGAAATCCTGCTGTGAGGGCTTAATCGAGCGAGGGGCATAGTCAGAAGCCACGGTATAGGTTTTTTTTTTTTTTAAGTGCAATATTTTTAATTGCTAGCTAGCTTTGTCCTTAGGAAAAAGTACATTTAGCATGTTTTCTGTTGGAATATGGAATAAAATGAGGTGTACTAAAAATAAAATAAAACAAAAGGTTCTATTTTATGTTTTTATTTCACTTCTCGTTTTCCCTTCAGGTGACTGCAGTGTTTGAGTACGCTCCTCCAAAAGAGGGCCACAAAACCGGACCCGCTTGGAACCCCTAGCCCTAGGCGTTCCCAAAGTGGTACAGTTTTATGGGACACGTCGGACCCCTTTTGGTAATGGAAATGTGCAAAAAACGACCCATACCGTCCCAGTAAAAATGAGGCTAGAGTAAACACTGCATGAAAACTGTTGTGTTGTGTGGCCAAATGAAGAAGTACAGCAATGTAGAACAAATCAGTGCACTTTATATAAACGAATAACTGCAACAAGAACAGTAGCAATAGCTGTCCATCTTAATTCTCTAACTCTGCAGTTTGTACACATGCATGCGCCATCTAGTGGCATACAACAACGTAAACGTACTGAATGTTAACCTGAATCAACCCTTCTAGATCTCTTAGACATCCTTCTCAACTGGTCCTCTTTAGCTCGCTGTCAATTTGTTGAAGGCTAACAACTGAACTCTAGCGTCCACAGTGAGCCATGGTCCAGACCGGTGGCTGTTTATTTTCAAATGTGGGGATAAACTGAGCAATAAAAGCATAAAAAAGCACAATTTCTATTAAGGCCATCCCTAATTGTTTTCCAAAAAAACAAGCAATATAACCTTTTCTAGGATTTTGCTGAATGTGGCAAATATTAGGCCTACTTTTAGAGAGGTTCTACATTTCAACTATATTACATTGTCTGTAGTGTTTTCATACAGTTAAACAAACTTCTGTGCAGGTGTGGGTGTTCAGTTCTGCACCAAGTGTCCTTTTGAGCTGCTCTGTATTTTTATCCACGTCTTCCTATGCAGGGCTTATCTACAGGTGTGTGTGTGTGTGTGTGTGCTGTAGTGCAGCTCGTGTGATGCTGTGTGTGTCCCCTGCACAGGTCCTCTCTGCCTCCCTTAGCCTCCCCTTCTCTCCTGCTCCAGCCTGCACTCGCACACGGGGAGCTAGGTGCGTATCATTGGATCATAGCTGCTGCCTGCCACACTGTCCAATCGCATCTCGGGAGAGACAGGGCGATACTGAAAGACGGCGAGGAAACGAGAGAGAGGCAGCGAGGGAGCGAGCGATGGGGGAGGGAGGAGAGGACAGGAAGACGCGGCCAAATTGATCACACAAACGTCCTGGGCCTGCTTCGTTGGGGGGAATAAAAAAAAACTCGTTTGAATTTGCGCGTAATGCCTTTTCTGGTTTGCTTTAAGGGTGTTTTGGCGCGCATTCAAGGGACTACCGGTGGCGACGGCAGCGCTACGGGCAGCAGGAGGCAGTAGGTTCAGCAGCAGTGGAATATCTCCCGAATAATATCCCATCCCGGGCACGTCGGATAAGCTGCAGCAGCGAAAAACACGAGGCGAATATTGCAGTGGACGCGCACCAATCGTGGAACATGCTCCGAGGGATTTCACAGCAGCCCCGGTACGATTCCCAAACTCTATTTCTGCTGTCATTTGTGGGCTTTTTTTTTCCTACTGCAGCGAAGAGGTTGCAGGTTTGTGCGGTGTTTTGCAATAGTCAGCTCGATGTATTTAGGCAGGATATTCTCACCTAAGCGTTTTTACTCCGCTCGTTATCTGGTTTGGGATCAGAATGCAGTCGCTTTGACGCATGTTCTGGGGTTGAAATATACAAAGGGAAGAGTGGCAGGCTTGATAAATGGAGCGTTATTCATCAGCGTTGTGTGTGATCACCAGCGGAATGTTAACTAGCACCTTGGACAGCCGACTCCAATACAATCTGATCTGGGAGGAGCAAAAAAAGAGAAAAAAGAAAGTAGGGGTTTTTTTGCACTAGAGCTCAGGACTCCTGCATAAATGGACGTGCCAGTTTAAATGCGTGCATGTGTACGTTAATATTCTGCCCCGAGGCCCTCAGAGAGAGAGAGAGAGAGCAGTGTTGACTAGAGAGCAGCTGTATGTGGAGATGTATATATTTAAGTGTGCGTTTGGGGACTGGGGGAAAAGGTGCATTCTGGGGTGTCTTTGAAAAGCGCAAGTAAAATTGTAGAATGACCTGCTCAAGGTGTGTGTAGACAATGTTAAAGGGATATATTAGGTAAAAACAACCCACTTTTTTCCAGTTTAAGGGTTAATTTGGGACGTAGAATAATGGATTACACAAATCTCTAATAGATGCTCTTTTGTCGAATAAGACATAATGCACACTTTCATTAGAAAAGCATCCCAGCTTTAACAGTCAGGCACATTTAGAGTCTGAACCAAGCGGCAAAAGACAAAATTGTCATCATTCCAAATTGGACAATTAACTGTACATCATTCGAGGTCATATCATCCAGCTCCAGTTACACTAAACATTTTATAACTAACTACGTGCTAAGAGGATATTGATTTTGTGGTATCTATAAGGAAAAGTGTGTTACATTCATTACAACTGGATCCATTCAGTGACAGTTGGATGTGTCACATCATTGCACAGTGTGATTTCTGAGGTGTTCAGTTAGCTTTGATTGCTAATGAGATTGGTGGTTGGTTGTAACATGTAAAAAAAAATGCAGGATTTTACTAAGGTCTGCTGTCCTACATTGAATGCACAGTTGCAGAAAGGTTAGCAAGCTTGCCTCACAAAAAGAGGGTTATGGGATTGTCACTTATTTTGAATGCAGTTAGGTCCATTTAGTGACAGTTACACCAATGTCTACAATGTCTAACTGGGCATCACTATTGCATTGCACTTCAAAATTTTTGAATTGAGTGAGAAATGTTATCCATTAGTAGCCGTTAGACATCTCACACTCCTGAATAAGGGTTTCGTCTCTACCAATAATAAAATATCTCATTGGGTGGTTGTTCTACAAGGCTTGCCACCATTCTGACTAAAGGAGTTGTTGGTTACTACAGCTTTCATCATGTATAGTTTATTTTATTAATAAGTCTTAACTAAAATCCCAAATACCTAGCTAAGCATCACATGACACATCTCATTGGCAGGGCAGTTGCACTCATGGTGTGATATACAATACATTGTTGGACATGCCAAATCAGTGTATTGTGAAACGTCTCTCCTAATGGTAAAATGTAACCAGGAGACAATTGGATATATTGCTAAGATGGCATTTGACACTGTTGAAAATACAAGACTTTACTAAGGAAGACTGTGGTTCATTAACTGCAACTGGATCTATTTAGTGACCAATGGACATGTCACATCAAAGCTAGTAATTAAATCCAACTGTTGTCCACTATCTTCATCGCTAATTGGTTATAAGACGTCGCAAATACAAGACTTCACTGATTTTAAATATTATGTTATTAAAAACAATTGGATCCATTTAGTAGCTGTTAGACACACTTCTTTATTGCAATTTATTGTGTCCCTTCCAACAGTAAAACCCAAAGTAACCATTAACCATAGATTAAGTAAGAAATGTTGCTCTACAATGAATGCAGATCCATCTTATGAAAGCTGTAGATGTCACAGCAGGAGACGATGTGCTCATGTTTCTTGACTCAACTGAATCTTACAATTTGATTTCATTAACAAGATTCTTGCAAGCTGTTAATAATACAAGAATTTACCAAGTATTATTGTGCTTCACTGAATGCAACTGAATCCATTTAGTGATCACTGGACATGTCACACCAATGTGTTTCTAATAATGTTCCTCTAATAATTAATTCAAACTGTTGCCACATTCCTCAACTACAGAAGTTCACAGATTATGTGATTTAATTCTCTACATTGAATGCAGACAAAGCTATTTTTGACAACTGTAGATGATAACAGGGAGCAGATTTTCCTTTAAATAATTACATCTAGAGGGGTGCACGGTAGCGGAGTGGTTAGCGCTCCCGCTTCACAGCAAGAAGGTCGTGAGTACGAATCCCGGCCGACCCAAAAACATCGTTGGCCGATTGTAGCCAACCCAAACACCATTGGCTAACTCTGGTCTTTCTGTGAGGAGTCTGCATGTCCTCCCCGTGTCACCGTGGGTTCTCTCCGGGATCTCCGGCTTCCTCCCACCGCCCAAAGACATGCATGTATAGGTCAATTGGTGACTCTAAAGTGCCCCTAGTGGATGAATGTGAGAGTGAATGGTTGTCTGTCAATGTACGTCTAAGTGTCAGCCCTGCGACGAACTGGCCACTGTCCAGGGTGTACCCCGCCTAAGGCCCAAAGCTGCTGGGATAGGCTCCAGCCACCCGCGACCCCACAAAGTGGGACAAGCGGTAGAAAATGAATGAATGAATGAATAATTACATCTATTTGGTAACTAAATATAACTATTGGATTTGATTGCCAGCATGACTGGCTAGTTAGAAGTTGTTGAAAATGCATGACCAGTTTTATCTTTTAAGTCAGGAATACTGTACTGGATCCCTTTGGTGACTTCAAGAATCGGGCAGGTTTCCAATAATTAAAATCACTGATTTCCACCGAACTCGAATTGCACAATTGGATTTGATTGCTGACGTAATTGGTTAGTTGTAACAACTTCATTGATTTGTAAATAGAAGATGTAATATAAGATTCCTGAAATTCATTGAGAGGGACCTTTTTTTTTTATGTCCCTGCACCAATTTCAGTATTCATACCTACGTCCTTGGTCCCAAGCTTTCCACCTAATGTTACATGCAGGTCAGGAGCCCCGCAGTGTGTTGGCGGTTTAATTAAGCGTGTGACTCGACTCCACACTCCCCCCTCCCATCCACTCCTCCCCTCACCAACCCCTCACCCACTCACTGTTCCACAACTGGAACAGTATAATACTGGGATGTGTGCTAACAGTGACATATGTCTGCGCTTCGTTGTACCAAATGCACACATGGCGTTTCCATGTGTGACAAACCCTGACGCTCCGACATCCGAGTTAAGTTGAGCGGACGACATCTCGCCCCATCTATCCTCTCACATCTATTTTTACCACGAGCGGCGTTGAGGTAGCAGCAGGCAGTCACTTGTCAGGAACATGCTATTGATTTTTGCAGTAATTCTAAACACAAATCAATCATTGCCTGGTTATGAGTGTAGTTAGGACCAGACTTTATGGCTAAGACCAAGACTGAGCCATGACTAGTGCATGAGACGTGTAAAGAGATTCCTGATACAGGTGTCCAGACCATGTGTAGTTGCTCATCAGTCACAAATACAAGGGGGGTTTGTTTAGTACTTGGTCAAAGAAGGGATTGATCAAGTCACGAGATGAAATACTAATTATTTCCAGAGCAAGGTTCAATGCTTACACAAAACAAAAATAAAAATCTTCAGGTAAAGCGCAGTACCTCAATGATCATCAAACAGTTTGGGCTGGTTTCTTATTTGTTATAGCCCTTTTTATATTTATAGACCAGCTCTAGAATAATTTACATGCCACATACAGTCAGATATGAGACTCAAACAAGGACTATTAAATTGAAGCACATGGCTAATTTGCATACATCAATAAGCACAAGACTCCTCACACAGATGCTGCATTATTCATGTTTATGTTAATTTCCTGCCACTTCACATTACAGAATAATATGACTACATTTCTCTAGTAATTATTAGTGTCTTTCGAGGCTTACACAGTGTACAAAGCAGCTGTTAGAGCAAACTGTTTCTGTTAATATCAGGTTCATAATATGGTTATTTTTGAGTTAATGGAATTCATTTCATTTATCATTCAGCCATATTCCAGTATGGGAAAAATGTGATATTGGTATGGGAAAAATGATATGACATTTTTGTGGGTATTAGCTGTATTGCTGTGTAAGAGCAATTGTGTTACCTGTACCCCAGCTTCATCCCTCCTCCTAGACATGCATGTTTAGGTGAACTGGTAAATGTAAATAGTCCATGGTGAATGAACGTGAGAGGGAAAATGAACGATGATCAGGAATCTAAACATTTTGTGCATGCAACATTAATTTTTGTGTCAAAACTTGTGTACCAAAAGCCTTCTTCAAAGCATTACCAATTAATGTTAACAGTTTTGTCAGGCTAACACATCATAAATGTATCCAGTTACAGCCCAGCTCCAATTAAAGTGAAGCTGAATAACACTGGGGTCTGGACCTTAGGGACATGAATGCAGCGTACTGCCACGTCTCCAGTTCCCTGCACCGTCCCAGCAGAATGTAGCAAGTAAAGGCGTAAGAAAAAAGCGAAGGCTAGGCCCACTAATTGGTAGATCCTCATGCTGCTAGCTAACGTATTTGTTGAGAGTTGCAGTCTGGGTTGCAATAAGGCACCAGTCCGAGTGGAGCCTAGAGAAAGAAAGTTTTGCATGGCTTATTAAATAGATTTGGAGGACATTAGTTGAGTTCAAAAGCTTTGCATTTAAACATGCTGATTGAGACGTTTCAAACTAGAATTGAGTGATTTTCTTGAGTGCATTGGAACAAGGTTTTACCTATTTGGAAAAATAAATCAGTGGTGGTCTAGGTTGGACTATATTTAAAGTTGGGGTGTGTAGATTTGAAAATATAGTGACTGATATTTTACATTTTATTAACTGTTGACCACAATATTTTAGGCAATGCATCTTTAGATTCCAGCCTTATATGTCCCATGTAAACACAAGACAAAATGTGTTTAATTTTAGCGTAATTTAACCAAAATTCCTGACGTTCACCTTTTTACATTGATTTAACCTAAACCACCATTGTAAACCTTTCCTTTACCATTAAGCCTCTTTCTGATTACCAATATGTGACTCTGTCCTGTGACATCATTTAACACTAGTCATTCCTTTAATAACGTCTAATCTGATTTTCTGTCTTCCCTCCGCTGTCTTTGTGTGTTCCAGGAGCTGGTTTGGGCTTGTTATGGGGGTGACCGGAAGAAGCCAGTGACAGCGGAACAGTGATGCCACTGTTTACATAACCACGGACACACTTCCTTAGCTATACACGCTCCGCTCAAAGGACTGACTCACGCCGTACTCCGAGGCACGGACCACTGAGTCATTCACCACGAGAGCGCCCGGAGACCGACGGGAAAGGTTGTTTGTGAGAGCCAAGACTGTGTTTCTGCAATGGGCCTGAGCTGCGCTGGATTTTGGATACCTCTGAGGAGACAACACACTCTTTATTGAGCAAGCTTTTGTTATCTGAAATATACCATCCAATTTGGACAACCCTGTTAGTTCTATTATCTGCTATTGGAATCAAAAGATACAGTAACATAGAGGTGCAAACATAGACTAATAGCTAAATAAAGAAAACGCAGGGTAGAGCAATGGATTAAGAACCTTTAAATATATAATGTCAGGTTTTCCAAATGCTAGGTTGTAACATTTTGGGTAGTGCTTACTCTTAAAAAATGGTAAAACCTGCTCTAATGGCAATAGAGAAAAGCAACTTTTAGCACATCCGAAGTTGCTAAGCTAGTTTTCTGAAGGATTTGTTGATTGCCAAACGAGTCCAGTCTTCTTTATTTCCTGTTTGAACTGGAACATTTCAGATTGCTGTCTCTCCTGGCTGATGAATGAGAACATACAGCAACCTACGACTAAGGACTAACGTTGAAGGAGTACAATTTCTGAATTATTTGTTGCCCTTGTTTCCAAAAAACCCCAAGGTTTGCACCATGAGAACCCTCTTTGGTTTGTTCCCAACCTTTTTCAGTCTTCCATGCTGGAATTTTAGACTTCTATCTTTTTGCTTATGTCTGTTTTTGCAACTACCTTTGACAAATGCCCAGCAGACAGTGCCGGTCATCTCCACAGCACAAGGCCGCATCCGTGGCATCCTAACTCCCTTGCCCTCTGACCTTTTGGGGCCCGTCGTCCAGTATCTGGGAGTACCGTACGCTAGGCCTCCAACTGGCGAACGCCGCTTCCAGCCGCCTGAACCGGCCTTACCTTGGCCGGGGATACGCAACGTGACGCAGTTCGCCCCGGTGTGCCCGCAGTCGCTGGACGAGAGGAACATGCTGGGGGATATGATGCCTTCCTGGCTCACGGCAAACCTGGATATTGCGGCGACTTACCTCACGCACCAGAGCGAGGACTGTCTCTACCTCAACATCTACGTGCCCACCGAGGAAGGTGAGTAAAGCCATTGGCGTGTGGAGACAGGAGCTAATAATAACCGAGCAAGCAGGGCTGGGATTACGGTAATGGGCTGATTTGCATATGCCCTAAGGAGGGGCATTTATGAACACACACCAAAATAGTTCACAGACCTCAAGTAAAAAAGGAAAGAATGGCTAGAATATTCCTTACCTTAACCCTTATATTCCTCTTATTAACAAAAGCCACTACAACAGCAACATCCGCCTAATACATGTCAAGACTAATGCAACAAGTAGGGGTTATATTTAAAGGAAGGGTGCCCTGATCAGGACTTTTGAGACCGATCAACGATCACTGAAATCATTATCGGCTGATACCGATCACTGATCATGGGTTATATTTTAATATGTACCTTAATAAATTCATTCTTAAAAACACAGAAGCCTATTTTAAATATTAATTGATAGGGGGTTAAATTAAAGGGTATTCAAATTACAATGTTTTCTTTTATTTATTTACTTTTTTAGTTTTATCCAGCAAGAACAGTAAGCTTTGCTCACAATAACCAGTATGCAACAAAGTGCCTCACAAAAAAACAACAAATAACTTGTGCTTTACTATGGCTACATCCAATCCGATCGATCGGAGCACCCCTAATTTAAAGTGTATAGATGGACTGGACTAGAGCAAGAACAGACCACATCCAGTTACAGTCTAAAAAATGTGTTTCCATATTATTTGCTCTGTTTGCATACTTAAATGCTTGAGTGCTTACTCATATGTGTGAGTAATGTAAATCATGTAAAATTGTCTTACAAAAGACACATTTTAGCAGTTAGCACACACACATATATATTAATACACAAAGCAAATATTTATTATATATACAATAATAACCCAAAGTTCTTTCATTCTTTCATTCATTTGCATACTCCTGTTAGTGTTAGGCGGGGTACACCCTGGCCAATGGCCAGCCAGAGACAAACAGCCATTCACTTGGGGCAATTTTAGATTCACTCATAGTAACATGGGAAGGACATGGAGACTCCTTACAGAAAGTTTTTGGTCAGCCTGGGGATTGTACCCACAACCACCATTCTGCCACCTCATGCCATTAGCCTTTTTATTTAGCTTTTGCCAGATCACAGTTGTTTTTGCATGTTGGACTAGAAAACTATCTTTATGTCAAAAAATAAGCAGAAGTCGAAAAGCAATATTTCACAGAAAACAGCAGTGTAATGTAAAGCCAAATCATACAGGAATCATTCCCAGATGTAGAGGTACTGCCTATGTTGCTTTTACTGCCACTTTATGGTCTTGTCTTTTGTTGTAGCATTAAAAACAGATAAAAGCACACGCCACAAGAGCACATACCTACTTTCAACTGTAGCTTTATTTCTGTACTGTAGCTATATCTTTGTTTTCCTCAGGCTTTTTTGAAATCCAGCTAAACCCACAATTGTCTGATATTGGATCAGGTTTGATTCTGGCCAGTTAATGTAAAAACACATGATTTGCATTTATCTTTTTGTGCAGTCAAATTTTTAATATATTAAATGAGGTATTACATGAGCAATGATACAGTACTGTCTTCTACTTCACAAATGTCTGTTTTTGTTGTATTTTCCACTTAAAATAGCTGGAATTGTCACCAATGATGTATAAATAATAGAGTTATTTTTTACCAAAATCACTGTGGAGACGTAGTTTATACAGTGCTAGCAAAGCCTCGAAGTTTGCAGTTAGGGCGCAGATCTAACCTCGTTAAATATAAATGACTGATGTTTAACCTAACCCCATCTCTTGTCGCTCCTCTCCCTCCGCCTGGACCCATGCCGGTGGGTCGGAGCCACATTTTCTATGCAGACACCTGCGTCAGGCGCCATGGGGGTTATGCCTTTACTTGTGCTGGGAAGTGGGAAGGACACAGACTCACTCATGCATACATATCGGTTCATACACATGCATGTGACCCAGCGCACACAAAAGCACCGAACACACTCTCAATTTATATCCACCCGCTGGCTTCACAACAAATTCATGGAGAAACAAAGAATTGAGGCACACATTGCTTATGTTAGGTTGAGCAATCTAAACTTAATGTAGTGTGTTTGATGTTCACCTATAAGCATTGTATTCAGGTGCATACATGTGGGCTTTGATCAAACTGCAGGAAGAAGAGGCTTGATCTAACACACCATTCTGCAACAGCAAATACGATCTAATAATGTATTAATACGTAATGATTAAACTTCTTCTCATGACAACATGCTGCTGTGCCGTTCAGTGCACACAGAGTACTTCACATAATCTTAGAGAAATGACTTGAAAGTAAATGTAAATTTAAACTTCATGCAAGCACTGAGCAATTTGCATGAAAGAAGATTCATAATTAATACAGTGATTTATGCACACAATATTGTGTTTTTGTTTTCTATACAACATTTATATTTAACTTCGACACTAACACTGCATTGACTTTGATGCAATAATTTAAATCCCTAGCTGTTTTGAATGCAGGTTCAACACACACTTAACACTTGTGTTTGCTGTAATATTTCAAAGGTGATAGTATATACAGTAGTTCTGCGGTCAGTTAATCCTTACCTTATTCAGAGTCAATTACTCTCTTTATTGCGTATTATTGTGCTAGGTTGTAATTAGCACATTACAAAACTAGTTTATGAATGTGATTGAAGCCAGTGAGCCAAAGCAGAAAATGGTCCATATCAGTGTCTCTTTTTTTCGTAGCAGTTGAGGAAAATCTCCATTCGGACTGCATGGGAATTGTGCCAAGCTTTTTTGTGCTATTGTTTTCTTCTTTGTTAAGACTAACTGCAGTCATGGAAGATAATTGGAAACGACAATGGCCCAAGCAGTTCTTACAGCATTTCAGCCGTTATAGTTATTATATATTATGGTTAAATCATGGAAATTAAGAAGCAGTGACTACCAAATGACAGTTGGTATCCAGCTATGAAATAATGGAACCTGCTTAATAAACAGTGACGTTTTCAGCTGTGATTAATAGTAAAACAGGTCAACAGACAAAACAAACAGACAAAAAACACACAGAGTACAGTATATTACCAGGAAAAAAACATACACTTAAAAACAGGTGTATATTAGGTGTATTGAGTGTAATAATAATGCTTTGATGAATTAATATTGGAATGTTTATTCATTTAAATCCACTTTTGAGGCCAGTTTGAACGTATCCATACAGTATGATGTTTTAGTAAAGCCATGCTGTTTGTGTGCAGACATCCATGAGGAGGGGGGTCAGCGGCCAGTGATGGTCTACGTCCACGGCGGCTCCTACACCGAAGGCACTGGGAACATGATGGATGGCAGCGTGCTGGCCAGCTACGGCAATGTCATTGTCATCACCCTCAACTATCGCTTAGGAGTCCTGGGTAAGAGTAGCCCTACATTACTCTGTTAGATCAATTAATGGTGCTATTGGCTGCAAGGCGGGATAATAAGTTAATAATGTATTGTCATGGGACTTGCGCAACACCTCTGCAGTTCCTCTTAGAACTGCAGGAAATGTTACAGTTTGAAATATATTTAGCCAATTAGAAGAAGACAAACTGAAACAGATTAATGCTATATTATCTCAAAGTGCAAATTTAGTTATTGCAGTCAGCATTGCAATTTTTTAGCAAAGTTATGATTGCATAGCTCATTGGATAGGTTTGAAGGTGTGTTTGGACAAAATCCCCAAAATATCCATTTCCTTTGGTTCCTTTGCATTTCAACAATAATATAGCACAACATAGCACATAGACATTTCTCTCTGACCACTGGATAAAAGGAGACAGGATACCAGAAAATTGATTCTCTGTTACTGACTGAACAGTTCCAGTAAGTAAGTAAGTAAGTAAGTAAGTAAGTAAGTAAGTAAATAAATAAATAAATAAATAAATAGATGGATGGAATATGGATTATGGACACCATTTTTGTGAATCCAGCAACCTAGCACCCTTAGTAAAGTAACTCTGAGTTGTCATTTTGATAAAGCTGGTTTACTTTCTATCGAGATAGATCTCTCTAGAAGCTGAACAGCTAAACTGCTCTGGAGCAGATTAAAATCAAGACAGAGAAAAGAAACCCCCCCCCTTACTGACCAATCAGCAATGAGAAAAAATAAACAGAGCAGACAGTAAAAAAGTGTCTGCAAAAGCAGCACGAGCACCAGACACTTTACAATGGACTGCATTATTGTAAAGTGAGACCACTAATTCATAACAAATAGGTTTATGGACGTGTTTACACTGAACTACATTTTGCTCAGAATGGGTGTAATTGTTCATTGTTGGATAGTCAGGGTAGATTAGGGTAGAGTGGTTAGTGCTCCCACCTCCCACTGTCCAAAGACATCCATGTATAGGTGTATTGATCAATCTCTAGTGAATGAATGAAAAGATGAATGTCTGTGTCAAGTGTGTACTCTTCCTCAGGCTCAAAGCAGCCTGGAGAACTCCCATGACCCGTAACAGGAATAAAAGGTTGAAAATGAATGAACGATTGATAGGCTGTAGGCATGTAGACCTTACACTTCTCTTTTGGTGTTTACTTGGCTGGTATGTGCTGTTCATTTAGTCAGTTTTTACATTTTGCAAATGACTTTGGAAGTTTTGTGTGCCATCTTTATGTGAACTCTCTGCAATTGGTCATTTAGTGCCGACCTGTTTTAACATGAATGGGCTCACAGCTCCAGAATAACCCAGGGGTAACTAAAGAGTTGGTCCATCTTTATGATCCCACTGATCCAGTCCAGGAACGTGCAGAGAAGAGACATATTTGGGGCCGGTTCTACTAGCTTCAAAGGATTATAGCATAACTTTCTTCTTGTATTTGGTAGTAATAATGTCTGTCTTGCATCCAGTCAGACTGCAGCAGAGTTGAAAGTGGACCAAAACCCACCTTTAAGTACCATTTGTTAAAAAGAACTACACTAACAGATCAACTACACTCTGGAGTTTTTCTAAACCACACTTGCTCACCCTCAGGTTTCTTCAATAATGCAGGAGTAAAGCAGGTTAAAATGTCTCTATCTCTGCTTTTGTCACCTTCTTTGTTCTGAGCTGTTTCTGCTGAAGTGCTGTGGAAAACACAATATCACTGCAGTATCATATTTGGAGCTGAGCTAAAGGAAGATTAATGGATTCTAATTAAAATGCACATGCATAATCAAGATGGCAGTTTTAAATTGAACATAAAGCAGTTGGAATCTCTGCGGTACCTTTTCCTGTTACCTGATTATGAAAGGAAAAGCAGTTATGTTTAGTGCAAAACGGAATATGGTTTTTAATGTTTTAACACTGGATTTTATTTCTGAGATTACATTTGCTGCAGAGTTGCCATCTGCGTCGTTTAATCCTTCGATGGGCCTCAAAAACCATTAGCAGCCTGTTTGTAATGCTTTTGTTTTTTGGAGTGCACAGTGCGGCCGTCCCTTGTGGAAGTAAACCCCCCGAAGCTAATTTTTTCTGAGCATCGACTCAAGTCTGATCTTTGTACCTCCGTGACTCACTGCTCTCTGAACAAGGAAAATCTCATTCCCCTTGGTTTTACTAATTTTAGACCGAAATACAAAGCTTAAGGGCTGAATAAATAGCATATCTTGGAATCCTGTTATAATTATGAACATAGCCCAGGTCACATGGGAGATTAAAACATACAGAGGAGTAGTATTTACTGAATTGAATGCTATATCCTGTCTGCAGATCCATATAATTCCAATGACTCGGTTGAATCGTGCTCTCTCAGGATTTGCACAGTATTTAATAATTCATTTAAAGAAATTAATTAGAATGTGCCAGCAGGTTTCTGTCACTGAAAATGTGCACACAGCCAGTTTCATAATGAGTTTTTTGAAGCTAATCCTGCAATGGTCAGAGTGATTTAGCCTTTCTCCCATGAACACATTAATCTGTCTTTTTAGGGCTAAATATTTATTTTTCTTAAAGCTACATATTTTAATTTAACTTATGAAATTGGCTTCTTTAATTATTTATTCACTTCTATGCTCTGTGTGTTTTATGCCGTCTTATATAAATCCAATAACTGCTTGTTCTTCTGACTGCATCTCAAGGCTCAATATAAAGTTTACCTTTTGCTTTTCATTATTAAAGTAAGTCACATTTTAGGCTGTATGCTGTATGCTATCCTGGCCAGCCAGACCCTTTCACTTTTCAGTTAAGAGAAGCGGGTTTGGAACTCTGCCATTGACTACTTTTTCCATCGATTAATTGAAATTAATGTGAATTCATAAAATTATGCTTGAAAATGGGGCATAAAAGGAGGAAAATAGTGTTAAAAGCAAACTGATGTGATAAAAACTCAAATGAAGATGAAACCTTACGTTCAAACTCAGTGTCAAAGTCTTCAGCCGCTGAAAGTATTCTTTTTTACTTTGGCGGTCTCTCACCACTTTGAGTTTGGCACCACTGGTCTAGAGTGTGTAGACATTAATCAATACAGTATGGCTATTTTTGACATTGTTGCTGCTTTTATGACTATGGTCATTACGTAGAACTTTTTAAACCTGACATCATGGGGCGCTTCGTTGGCTCATCTGGTAGCGAGCATACCACATGCTCAGAAGACCTGGGTTCCATTCTGGTTCTGGTCATTTGCCCAATGTCATTCTCCTCTATTACCATGTTTCTATCCTCTGCCTACTGTTAAATAAAGCACAAGCTTTTGAAGCTCAAAAAACAAACAAACACTTTTTCTATTGTTCTAATTGCTGTGCATTACCAGGGATCAACTATCTGTCTGGACCAACTTTAAACGCGTCATTGTTTACACCATTACCATAATCACAGTTTACACAATAATGTAGTGGGCATGTTCTCAAAGAAAACTCCTCCCAGCTGGTTTTCAAAAGTGAGAACGCCATCCTTGTGTAAACAAATGACCAAACTGAATGTTCTTGATGTACTCCTAAACTGTTGAAGCCAGTCTATCTATTCTGCAATCAATCTATTCTGTAATGGTGTTAATGTTTGTGCTTTCATTAATGAATGCAGATAAGATTGAATATTCTTCAGGCCAGTGTTTGCATGTATCATGCATCATGTAAACACCCCCTTCATATCTAGCTATGTGGATCCATGTTATTGCTGATTCTTTGCAGAATCATGCAGTTGTTGTTGTTGTGTGCGTGCGTGTGCGTGTGCGTGCGTGCGTGTGCGTGTGCGTGCGTGTGCGTGCGTGTGCGTGCGTGTGCGTGCGTGTGTGTGTGTGTCAACGGCCCTTCAGTTTCAGATGGTGAAAGGCAGCTGTACATTTCAGGGTCTTTGAGATAAAAACACTTCCAAGCCTTCAGACTGTGGCTATATACAGTCTATGGCTAAAATAAGACAGTTCTCTCCTCCTTTGTCAGTCTCTTGCTCTGACACCACTCTCTGCAGCCTTTCATTATTAAGCATTGATTTGAATGAAGCACTAATCTGCCTGAGGTCGGTCTGAATGGGCCCTTAGTGATGGAAGTGGCTGCTGATGTGTTGCATGAGCTCTAAGCTGAATAGTCCACATGTTTCACTTGTGTCTCATCTTCACCAGAAACCATCATTCTCATCAACATCACCATCTTCATCATCACTGTTAGTTTGTGTCATCCACCGCTCTCTCATTGCCACCTTCAGTGGATTTATAAGGTAAGAAACACCACTGACATCTCATCCATGAGCTCATCATATAGGCCTGGATGCACCAACAAGGTCTAATTTAAATCTGATTAAACCCAGTTTAGTAAAACTCAGTTTAAAATGACTTATACAAAGTGTAAATTGAAGCCTAGTGGGGCACCCTTAAATTTAAACTGGGTTTGAGTTTGGGTGTGTAACAGAGAAGCATTGGAGCTGCAGGTGTGTTTCTCTGTCTCTTGTTATGTATGAAGGACCTGAAAGGAATAAATTGTCAATTTTGTTTTCATAATCAATGAATATATACATCAAGAAATTCATAGTTAAATGGCTAGACTTATTAAAAATAAATATATAGA
The DNA here is from genome assembly GCA_036850595.1 of Rhyacichthys aspro. Taxonomy (NCBI): domain Eukaryota; kingdom Metazoa; phylum Chordata; class Actinopteri; order Gobiiformes; family Rhyacichthyidae; genus Rhyacichthys; species Rhyacichthys aspro. Next base: position 1,938 of record JAWCTZ010000898.1, on the reverse strand, counting down.
TTTTTATATGAACATTTAATTATTTCCCTAAATATTTATTGATTTATTGTTTTGGCAGTTCTGGTCCTCCATAAAGACACATTCTGTATCACTATAGAACAATGAGATACGCAAACGCTAGAACATACACAGTATATTTTTGAAATCATCTCAAAAATCATCTCTGTTTAAATGATAAACCTTCACCAAGGTTGGTTTAAAGTTAAACGTTACAGTTTAAAATGTAGTGTAGAATTGTTGGGTCTACGGGATTAAATTTTATCTCAAATCTATTTAAGCTCAAAGGGAAAACTAAAGTGAGTTTTAATTTAAATTAGGTTTAAATCTTGGTGCAATGGAAATATAAGTTTAAAATAAGTTTAAAATTTAAACCTTGTTGGTGCAATTGGGCCATAGGAACACATGTCATCATTTTATGAGGTTTATTGGTTTGTCTTCAGTGTCTGATATTACTCAAGCCCTAGTTGACTAGTGACTAGTTTTCCAAATATGAACAGGTCATAGCATCTAATATTTATCCTAATCCTTTAAAGCCAGGCTGATCTGCATGACATGATCCAGTTATTTTCTCTTTTGGTGTCATTTTGTTCTGTATTTAGCTCAGTTTTATCTGCATTTTTCTTCTTTTTAGTCATTATAGCCTTAGGAAATGTATTTGATGTGGGTTAAATAATCTCTGATAATGTCCAGAAAAGGTTCTGGAAATGATCCTCACAAAAATATTTGGAGCCCTATAATATTTGGGTAGCCTGGCCAGCCAGACGGCTTTCTCATTGTATTACATACAGAGAAAGTTAGTCTGGGATCGCCCAATCTGCCTCCGATTTCTGCTCCGGCGCTTTCTTTCCGACCAATCGTAGCGAGGGAGGCGGGATTTTGTTTCGCGTCATATTGAGCGCGAGAAAACAGTAGCAGGTTTCGGTAGCTTACTACGATCGAAATAAGCACTAAACTCGATATTACACCCCGTGTCCTCAGATCTTTCTCACAAAAACAACAGAAGTCATTCACCGTCACCGAAGCATCTTCTCTCTCAATTTTTTCTTTTGTATGCTGTGGTTTGTTGACAACTAGAATAAGTTTCGCTTTCCTTACATCACATCCGTGGCTTCTCTGTTTGGTTTACTCAGCGAGCGTTAGTTCTGCCCATGGTCCTGCCTTGAAATCCTGTTTAAACCGGAGCAATCCCAGACTGATTTTCTCTGTATGTAATACAATGAGAAAGCCGTCTGGCGGTTGGCCCGAGAAATATTTGGGTATTTGTTTGCTAAAACCTAAATACTGACATACAAACCCTAATATTCTAAAAAAAAAAAAATAAAATAATTAATAAAACCCTTAATTTTATTTTTTAAACAAAAATAAAAGGCTTTTGTAAAAAACAAGTAAAAAAGATGAAAGATATTATTTTAACAGAGCCTTCCTTGTTGCCCCTTGTGTTGGGTGTTTTGGGGACAAGCCCCAGGTTTGTGGAAATGAGCTCCGTGGTTTTTTTTTTTATATTTCTTTCTGGTAGAGAGAGCCATTAGAAGCCTTTGTGTTCACTTAACAATGTCAGCAGTGAAGGGATTAAGAAACAACTCTTCTGCAGACTCTTTATTCTGTGTTTTTGGAAGTGGTTTTCCACAGGCTTGATTTTTGTTAGAAGGTTTTTTTTGCCTTTGGTTTTTTCTGTTTGTTTATGGTAATGTCCTTGGGCCAAAGCGTGTTTGAAATGGCGATTGTGTTTGGTCTGGAAAGCCTGGACGTGAGCTAACCATTTTGTTTTTATTTTTTTGTTTTTATTGTGTATTGAGTATTGGTCATTGGAGCCCTTGGGGCAGAAACCCTCAAACTGGAGGAGTGGCTAAAGCAGATCCCAGGAAAAACATCTGACTCAATCAGAATTTTTAAAATTTTTTAATTTTTGAAAGGAGTACAACCCATCACTGTTTCTCA
>JAWCTZ010000897.1:0-28224 GCA_036850595.1 Rhyacichthys aspro | reverse complement strand
AAACTACAGAAGCTTCAGAGGGTCAAAACTCAAACTACAGCAGCTTCAGAGGGTCAAACCTAAACTACAGCAGCCTCAGAGGGTCAAAACTCAAACTACAGCAGCTTCAGAGGGTCAAAACTCAAACTACAGCAGCCTTCAGAGGGTCAAATCCTAAAGCTACAGCAGCTTCAGAGGGTCAAAACTCAAACTACTGCAGCCTTAAAAGGGTCAAAACTTCAAACTACTAGCAGCCTCAGAGGTCAAAACTCAAACTACAGAAGAATCTTAGAGGGTCAAAACTCAAACTACAGCAGCCTCAGAGGGTCAAAACTCAAACTACTGCAGCTTCAGAGGGTCAAAACTCAAGCTACAGCAGCTGATTTATTAAACAAATGCTGATAGTATAATGATGCCGGAACAGAGGACTAGTCAGTTCAGATCCTGCCGCAGGGCATGATCATAAAGGTGCGACCAGTTTTGTAATGTATGTTTGCCTTTTAATTATACAAAGGCATTTGTCTGCGTCATGGGTGTTTGGTAGATGTGAACAGAGGAGCTGGAACTGTCAAGGCTTTTTGATGGAGTCTGAGGTGGTTATTACTTAACTCCTTTAGCTCAATGGATTTATACATTCTATGGCTCACTTTGTTCCAGACTTCTGTTGCTTGACATCTTTATAAAGACATTGTTACATATTATCCTCTTTCCTAGATTCTATAAAATGATCTAGCCACTGACTAACAGCACACACATTTAGTCTGTCAGCTGCTAAAACTATCTTCAAGAAAATAATCAATATTAACCTGGTGTACAAGTAGGTCTGGTACTGACTTCATTTAAGAATGCAGGCTCAACCGTGCTTTTCCTCCAGCAATGCTCAGTTTGTCCTCTCTGGGCTTCTGTAGACAAAACATTTTTGATTTTTCAGCTTACGAGACAATTAAAGATACATTAATAACAGACCTTGATATAAACTGAGAAAAGAAGAGACATAAGACAACTCTCTTGAGGTAAACCACAGGGAAAACCCAACCAGTTTGACAAGAACCTGTTTTTTTTGTCAATTACCCAATGATGAGAACTGTTTTGACTTCATTTGAAGTTTCATTAGAATAAAAGTGAGAAAATACTCAAGGTATTGCATATTGGTATTGGAGAAGACAAAGGGCCCAAGAATTGATAAGGCAAGGAGTCCTTCAGTTTAACGAAAAAGCATCTCTCTGAAAGATATGACCTGAACCAGGAGGTAGCAGAAGTAGAAAAAAGAAAACCCACCTACCTGCCCACTGGTACGTACTACATCATATTGGTCATTTTGACTGGCTCCAAGTGAATGTGAATGATGATGATAATGTTGTCATGTGAGGGTTAAAACTCAAACTATAGAAGCTTCAAAGGGTAAAAACACAAACTACAGCAGCTTCAGAGGGTCAAAACTTATATTACAGCAGCTTCAGAGGGTCAAAACTCAAACTACTGCAGCTTCAGAGGGTCAAAACTCAAACTACAGAATCTTCAGAGGGTCAAAATTGAAACTACTGCAGCTTTAGAGGGTCAAAACTCAAACTACAGCAGCTTCAGAGGGTCAAAACTTAAACTACAGCAACTTCAGAGGGGTCAAAACTCAAACTACAGAAGCTGATTTATTATACAAATGCTGATAGTATAATGATGCCGGAACAGAGGACTAGTCAGTTCAGTTCCTGCCGCAGGGCATGATCATAAAGGTGCGACCAGTTTTGTAATGTATGTTTGCCTTTTAATTATACAAAGGCATTTGTCTGCGTCATGGGTGTTTGGTAGATGTGAACAGAGGAGCTGGAACTGTCAAGGCTTTTTGATGGAGTCTGAGGTGGTTATTACTTAACTCCTTTAGCTCAATGTAACAGGGAGTAATGCAACTAAAATGTGACCATCTAGCTTTAAAAGTCTATCTCCCAGAAAAGAGAATTTTTTTAATCCAAAATTTCACAATAACAATTGCCTCAAAGGGCTCCACATAGACAAGGCAGCAAATAGACAACTAGACTGTACAAGACCACACACCCTGTCTTTATCCTGTCTACATCAGGATCAGAGGAAACACTCAAAAAACCCAGCCGTGAGGAAAAAAGAGAAATCTCAGGGAGAAGCACAGAAGGAGGGATCATTCTGATCTAACACAATCTAAAGTCACTATATGGTCTGAAAGTGTGTACCTCAGATTTCTGCAGCCTAGTACAATCACAGCATGAATGGTGTTTTTCTGTTTGTGTTTTTGTAGCTACCCCACTCTGAAAGTTTTATCGGAGCGACGGCCAGACCTCCCCATTTATGTTGGAGACACATCGAGACCAGTCTTTTGGTGAGATGGGCTTTTAAATCCATTGTATCCAGACTTTCTTGTGTTGTTCTGTTTTCATTGTTTATAATTTATCTCTTGAGGCAGGTATTTAGAGCAAAGTGATGTGAAACTGACAAATATCAATGTGGTGCCTTTCGGCGTCTGGCAAAATGTAAGCCTTTTTAATACATACAGTGAAAGAGCCGTGTGAAAAGTTACTAACGCTGCCCTGTCTGTGTCACTCAGGTGGACCAACACCTGAGGTTCATGATTCTGATGGACGGTGTTCATCCTGAAATGGACACCTGCATCATTGTCCAGTACAAAGGTGATTACGCTAATATCCACAAAGTAAATAGCATCTAAACAGCCCACTGTGGGAGGGGTCTATACTTAAATCTCAAAGGACAGTCAGTGGAGAGTGTGTAGTTAAAGGTTCAGTCTATCTGAACAATGACATGCACTAGTTGTGATGAAACCAAAACAATGCTACAGCAGCACTTGTTTTATTACATTTACCTGAAGCTTATGATCTCATGACACTATTAACACCTTTTTACCTCCTCATTGCTCCACGTTCTGCTTGTTTTGGTTTTTTCCAACAGGTAATTTTTTCATTGCTCAATATAGATGTCTGTTCACATTTCAATCAAATCAACTGAATTTAGTTAGTCCTGCCTTTCTAGAGGTCTTGGCATTACCATAATTGGTTTGGACTTAGTTTTTGGACTGATTCAAATGTCGAGCAAACCTTGATTTGGACAAAACAGCTGGTCTAAGGTCTGACAAAAAAGGGCAGAATATCAAGTCATGTTCTGCCATAATTGTGAGTTAATTCAAGACACCAGGGACATACAGCAACTGACAAGAGAGAAATAAATATGAATGTGTTGCTTTATATGGCACGCAGCACGTTGAAGTTTGCCTGCCTAGGGATACTCATGTCCTCTCCCTAACAACTGCTTTAAAGAAATCTGTGAGTGTAATCTGTTAATAATTACCACAGGCAATTATGTAGCTGTAAAGGTTAATTTTATCTATTTAAGTGACACACTCTTACACACCCCCTGCCCTTAACATTCCTAACATGACAGATTTATCAAACAAAGCCTTGATCCCGGGGCGCACTCAGCACATCTCACAGTCTATAACATTTCCATCATTGCATACTGTGTCATTCAGGTCACATGATCCTGAACACTGTGGACTGTACCAGACCGAATGGGGGCAGACTTCCTCAAAATGTCGACCTGATGATGAGTGACTTTGCCGGAGGGGCGTCTGGGTTCCCAATGACCTTCTTCGGCGGGAAATACACAGGTGTGAACATGTCGATCAGTTTTATCCAGATTTCTTACAGGCCTGACTGAGTCTTTTTGTCTCAATGCAGATTCATGGAAAGCTGATTTTGTCAAGAATGAAAGGAAGAAGCTGCTGAATTACAAGGCCTCTCTGGTGAAGTCCCTGCAGCCCAAAGTCTACTGTCCGTTCGCTGGATACTTTGTAGAGGCCCACCCATCAGACAGGTGGAGATAGTGCACACGTTTTCTGGTTCTTTTCCAACTTGGGCAAGCATCCATAGACTTTTTTCCAATGTTTGCAATTATTTATTTCAAATATGTAGAGTCGGTGCAAAAAAAAAGAATAGTGTAAATTAAAAAACAAACAAACAACAACAAACAAGAAAAACAAACAAACAGAATTAATCAGAAAGACAAAACAACAACAAGCTTACAGTATCTTTCATGTTCGAAAAGGAGTAGGAAGAAGCTTAAGCTTATTTAATCCTACCCCTGTTATCCTACTTATTGTTGGTTCACACAATCATTTCCTTAGTTAGACCTTCTGAAATCGCTCTTTGTACCTGAAGGATCGAATTTATTTTCTTTCTTTCACCCTCAATAACTGATTGTTACAGCACAGATTTTTTATGCATATAACTTATTGCATGGAAAGTATGAATAGTGAGCAAAGTTGTTGTTTTTTTTCATCTGTCTGTCTCTTTATAGATACATCAAGGAAACAAACACCAAAAACAGTGCAGAAGACCTGAATGCACTGATCAATAAAGTAGCACCAGAAGTCAGGACATGGACGCCCAAACCAGGAGCCGTGCTGGACTTGGGCCTCGCATTGAGAGACCCTAAAAACAGGTAATTAATCTTACATGGTGCAGTTTGGAGAAAAGGAAGTAAAGTCAAAGTTTCACACTGCCTATTTTAGTGAAGTGGTTATGTCTTTATTTTATTCTATTTATATAGATGCTCTAAGCCTTCGTAAAAGGTTGTGTTCAAAAATAAACATGAGTGTGCTTTTCCGTCAGCAGCGCTCAGTTTAAAGCCCTGTGCTTCTGTAAAAACAAAAGTAATTATTAGAAACAATTTCTACTTCCACAAAAACAAGACTTGTATCATAAAATTAGATCATGGTGGGCTATATCTTCTATGTGTGGGAAACACTACTTAAAATGTTTTGAAATCGTTATATTGACTGATGTGTCCTATTTTATTTAACTGTGTATATATACACAATGTACCATTAAGTAATCAACCTGATTAATAAATACCAAAAGTACAGTCTCTGCAGTTATGGGGCAGGTTTTCAAATAAATGGGGATGGCAGGGGGTGGCTCGGGTCATGATCGGATGGTTTGATCCCCGCTGTCCTACTTCATCCTGTAGTTGTGTCCACAGTAAAATGAAAGTGTTAGTGTGATTCTTGGTGGTGGCCAGAGGGGCCATAGTCTCCATCAGTCTGCCCCGGGGCAGCTGTGGCCACAGAGGTAGTTTACCACCACCAGTGTGTGACCGTGGAGTGAATGGATGATGGCTTCGAGTTCCTTGTGAAAAAAGCACAACATAAATCTAATACATGATTAATATTATTACTGTTTCCTTTACTACACCAAAAAAGCCAGGCCATGACCGATCCTCCAGCTGATGCTAAAGTCTACAAGGACAGCTGGGAGTTTGACCTGTATGTGGATGAACAGAACAGCACCATCAGCTCAGAGATATTTAAACACCCAGCCTGGATCCAGTTTTATTACTCCTGGGCAGGCTTTCAAAACTACAACCTGGTTGTACGGGTAAATACCTGAAGATGAAGAACATGCCTATCCTTATGTTACCTCAGCTGGCTGCTGTGTCTCATCAAAACTAATTCTTCTTATGGTGCACATGGGTTAGAGGGCTTTTTCTCTTTTGCTGCAAAGCCAGTTTGATTTTGACTTCTCATTTCCTTCTACTTTCCCATTTGAATTTATACCCTAAAAAAAAAAAAACAAAACGTTATTGAATAAATTAAGTTTGTTAAAATTTTCCAGTGAAGGTCGCTTCTGGGAAATTAGTGCATGGGAACTGAAATGGTATTTAAATTGAGACATAGAACAAAAAGAGGGGCTGGGTTTGGTGGTCAGGTGTTGGTTTTGCGATGAGAAAGGAAAGAAAAAATCAGGATTCAACCAATGACTTTTAATTTGTGAAAACTCTTTTTTGGGTCTCTTTTGTGCCACTGTCCTGATGCAGCGGTGTGGCTCCAGAAACCTGCAGTAAAACACAGCAGTAAATAAGTCAGGGCTTAAACTGTTAAACTGCTATAGCAAGCACACAAGCACAAAAAACTAAATATTTAATTTGGCAACCACAGTTATCTTTCGAAGAGAAATCAATATTTAACCAGGACATCCTCAACAAATGAACTAGGTGTTCCAAGTGTTTTATTTTATTCTCACATATTCACAGTAAACTAAACTTTCACAGCAGTGACAGGAAATATCTATTTGACAATAGGAGGTTTATACAGTCAAATCATTTTGCTTTTTCAATGTCAAATGGCAGTCCGGCAGTGTAGCTGTATGCTGAAGAGGATCGTTTCTATTTTCATTATGTTCCATGTTCTTAAGTAACAGTGTCTACTCTCCTAAACCTGGGAGCTGCAATATACAACAATAAACAGCCCAAGAAGTAGTAACAGAGGCAATTCACAGCAATTCACAGTGTCACTAGTTCAGCATAACGACACCAATGTCACATGAAGAAGCAAAAAATGGGCTCTCTGCTCCTGTTTGTTACTATCTCTTTCCTTCAGTCTGCTTCTTTGGTTGGCGTGCATGACTTAAAATATTTTTTTTCATCAGCTGACCCTTTTATGTATGTTTCCCTATGTCTGTTATTCTGTGTTATATGTACACATTTATTAGTATTTATTCACTGAAGGTCCTGGAGACAGATGATGACTTTCGACCCTTCCCTGGTGGCTATAATTACTTGGTGGACTTCAGTGACCTGACGTTCCCTTCCAAAAGACCAGACAGAGAGCATTCCTACTTAGAGGTAAATCAAGATCAAATAACACCAATTTTTTCATAGTCTTCTTCAGAGAAATAACCAGATGTGTGTTATGTTTTGAAGCTTAAAAACAGGGTCGGTGTGATGAGATGGGTGGTTTTGAACGGACGCCTTTGGGACGACCTATACATTGGATTTCAAAACCGCATCAGCCGAGACCCGGACATCTATCACCACAAGTAGGCACCTAACTTTCTCTGATACAAGCAATTCAATTCAATTTTATTTTTATAGCCCAGTATCACAACAACAGTTGCCTGAAAGGGTTTCACAAAGATAAAAGACAGTAAATGAACACACAAGACAGTAAATGTACAAACAGGCAGAACAAGACAACATCCCTTGTCCATAAAACCTCCATCAGGATCAGAGGAAAAACTCAAAAAACCCTGCTGGGAAAAAGAGATACCTCCGGGAGAACCACAGAAGGAGGGATCCACTCCCAGGACGGACAGGCCGTGCAATAGATGTGTCACAGATAGATAGTCCATTATATGTAAGTGAATGAAAAGTTAATGAGGATAAAGTCCATGTTAATCTCAGTAGGAACAGTTCCTCTGAAATGGGGTCAGAAGGGGTTCATGGGTTGGGACAGGATCACAGATGGGCCATAGATATGGTCCAGTCATCACTGGGACGTCTAACAGCAGCCGGACATCTGGGAAGAGTGGGAAAGAGCAACAACTTGTGAAGAATAAAGAACTTAGCAATAATGTAAATAATATTGTGATGCCAGAGGATAGAAGCTCAATGACTGATAAAGAAGCTAATAAAGTAAATCATCTATATTGTCAGTCTAACCAGAGAGCATAAAAGCTTAACACCAGAGAGCATAAAACTCACTCAGACAATTTTACTGTGACAGTTAACACAGCACCAGGAACAAGCATCAAGCCCAATAGTCTGCAACAACAAACACAGTCAATGCAGACTTTCAGGCGGGAGTCGTGCTGCGAGTTATACTCATGTCTAATGCGCTCATTTCAGCCCGTGATGTTGGGCTCCAAGCCTCTAAAAACATAAATGGTTCAAGGGGAAATAAAATGGCTGTGTTAGAGTCAACACACAGTAACAGCATCTTCTCCAGTACAGTCCATGAGCACCTACGGTAGCCCTGCAGGGACCTGCTTTTGTCCATAAACAAACCCAGTGGAAATAGGTCAAATTATTAATTTGCTTTAAATATTTTAGTTCAAATGGTAATAAACTTTCAGGTAGAAGTAGAAACAGGAGATAATAGAACAAATGGTTCTAGACTTCTAACAGGATAGTTTTGGTATCTTCCATTTTGTTGCATTATACCTCAGCATTTGACACAATGCCCCTTTATTGTACTTTGGTTCTTATTGTAACTTTGTGTCATGTTGTTTTTTAATCACAGACGTCGTGATCTTTGAGTTTATACAAAAGCTTTGGTGTTGCATTTACAACATATTTACTGCGTCTTTGAAGGTTTTGGAACCACTTCCAGGCCGAGCTCCCGCTTCAGAAGCCGGACTGGGAGCGCTTCCTGAAGGAGGCCAAGTCCAGTGGAGACCCAGACCCAGACCCAGACCGATCCCAGACCAGCACATGGAGCTACTGCGCACTACTATAATTCACCATAAAAAGTGTTTTTATTTAAAATATTCTACTAACATGTTCAAAGTACATATCCCTGTCACTTCATAATGTTTACAGATATATTATTTTCAGATCTGTTCTAGTTTAGTTTTCAGTTTTACTCATTGCACTTTCAACTCTTAAATACAGAGGACTGAAAAATGAGCTCTTACATAATTTATTGTAAGAATTTATTGCATTGTATCTACAGTTTTTTTTAAGAAAAGATACATTTGTGTATTGTACACTTTATCAGCTGTATCTCCTTGAATTATTTGCTCTATGAGGGCCTTTATTACACAGTGTGTCTATAGTTACGGAAGATGATTAGTGCCAATGCAAAGTCGGGTCTTTAATAATTAAAGAGAAATTACTCCATTTGAGAAGGAAGCCTGTGTTCACTTTGGTAAAGAATCTTTGATCCTCCCTGGTTCTACCATTCTGTCTTTTTTTCTCAAAATTCCAACTTTAATCTCAAATTATGACTTTCATTTCAACTTTACCTTTGAAAGTTGATGTTAATATCAGAATTAACAGGAGAAAATCACGTTTATTTGTTGTTATGGTAGTGTGTGACAGACAAATGAAGGTGCTGGTTAATTTCAGTTATGTAAACCAGTTTATTTTTATTAAGATATGTATTTAAGATGCTCCTTGTTGAGTAGCACTAAGTTTAAAGAGCCTGGTCCGGACACAACGAGGCTTATGAAGATGGTATTAAATGCACCTTTTCTGACATGAAGTGATCTGTTGCTGTTTGGTTATTGCACTGTTTCATGATTTGATAAACTGGAATTTGTATGTATTTAATAAATTACCATACATATTATCAGAGACATTATCAGAGTCTTAATTTTTAACTCTTAATTAAGTTAAGAACTTTACAAAAGGGCAAACAAAAAAAGTCCCTGGATGCACTGGACTGTGTTCTGCTGGACAAATAAAACCACATCACAGATGGTTTTAGGACCTGTGTTTCTTCATCAAAGACAGTTAAACAAACACTGGTGAGATTAGCTTGAAGCCACTAAACCCACATTAAGGGAAAACGCACTTAACCTTTATAAAGGTATAATAAAAGTGTTAAGACTGTTACAGATATGTGCCAGAGAGATCCACACAAACCTGCAAGATCACTTTGTACCAATACATGGATGTGAACGTCTCTCCACTAACATTATAAACCATCCAAAAATGTGAGTCGATTTATGGTTATTTTGGGGCAGTGAGTAGTTTAGTGACTTTTGTAGAGAACATGAGCCCAATCACATTACAATAGTGTGGATAGCTGTTTTGCCTGCTGCTCCCTCAGGACAGAGCAAGTTAATGTTTGAAAGAGCTCAAATCAAGGCACATTTGAGATAAGCCAGGTCAGCGTTGATTGTGGCGCATCGATGCTCATTGTGTGTTGGTTCATTGACTCTGATGTAACCTGTACTTTATGTGCCACTAATCACTCTTTAAGATAGGTGGCTGCAGCTGCTCACTGACTGTGTGACTGGAAAGAGACTGTTCAAAAACGTTCTCAGAGTTTAATAAAACCACTGGACCACGTGACATCTATACTTTGAACAAGATGCTCCATGACCTCAGCCACTCCGATCTGTGGTTAGCTCGCGAACTGTCTTCATGGCAGGCTTTTTCTCTTTCTTTGATGACAGACCAGTCAAGGCTAACTAACACTGAGTAACAGGCTCTTCTTCTGATGATGTCTTTGGAGTGTCCGTTCACTGATAATTATTGTAATGATATTTACAACGACAAAAGGCACCACTATGCCTCTAAATCCTAAAAATGTATCAAACATTACTTCATTCTTTTGCGGATCTCAACATCTGACTCTGAGCTTGGTGTGAAGGGCTTGTCTTCCTGTGAGAACTAACTCATGTACATGTTTAAGTGTTTTTCGTTCTCACCTCACTGCAGGGCTTTCTGTGCACACTTCCTGTTCCTCTTCAGGGCTGTGGGCTTCCTCATCAGTTTAATGTGGATCTGACAAACCGCTGCTGGTGTAAACATGAGCGGGATGGATGTGGGACTGTGGACCTGGGCCCTGTTGGTCTCTGCTGCCGGCTCCGTCTCGCTGCCGGACATCAGTGACAGGAGCTTCGCTGAGCTGTGTGTGAACGAGCACAACAGAGCGCGCTCAGCTGTCAGCCCGCCTGCCACTGACATGCTGCATATGGTACGTACACAGGATCTATGAGGACAGTCGAATGGTGAGAATATGGACTGTTATTTAAAGAAGACAATGGTGTTACTAGTGCAGTGTTTGGGGTTTTTAGTTTGTATGTTGTCAGTTTTTCTCTTCTCAAGTTTACAAAAGTCTCATCCTCTAGACTCCAGTTCCAGCCCAATAACACATTTTGGCTTTTATAATCAGCTAACTAATGTCACCTCCTCAGCACTTAACTGCAACTCACACTACAGACCAATAAAACATCTTCAGGAGTGTGTCGATGCTCAGTGCTTCACTCCATGCTCTGCAGCTCCTCCTCCGCCTCCTCATATCCTCCTGCAGTCAATCCTGTGTATGAACAATGTTGTAGCAATGGCAAAGCGTTTCTCCTGATGCAGTTTCTGTAAGTCCTCAACAAAACAGTGAAATAAACTGATCCTAACCTTGCAATTTTTGTGCAATAATGAAGATGACATGATAGTCAAATATTAGGTGTATTAGGGTTTCCACAAATGATTATTTTTTAGCTTTTTTCTGTTTAATACACAAGCAGTGGGACAAATAAACCTATGTTCATACATCAGTGTTACACTGGATTAGATATTAAACCTAGAGGTCCAAGAAATACACAGAAAAGCTTAAAGAGAAAAGAGAAGCATGAAATAAAATGACAACACTGTCATACGAAGATTAGATTAAGACATTTAACTATTACTCCATGAAATGCATTTTCACTTGCTAGAAATACATTTGCACCGATTAGCAGTTTACTAAACATAATCACCCTTATATCCACAGGGACTAGATAGGTTGCACAGTTTTACAGTAAATACTTTTCTAAACCATAAACCTCTCTCCCTGATCTCCTCTAGTCCTGGGACGAGGGTTTGGCGGTGACCGCTCGAGCCTGGGCCAGACACTGTGTGTTTAAACACAACCCAAACCTTAAAGAAGCACACAGAGTCCACCCTACGTTCCCATCAGTCGGAGAAAACATCTGGGTGGGTTTCCCTCCGTCGTCCTTCAATGTGACATTTGCTGTCAAGCGTTGGGTCGACGAGAAGCAGCACTATTCTTACAGAGACAACAGCTGCAGCAAGATTTGTGGCCACTACACTCAGGTAACTTCAGCTACTGTCTTGTTTTCTTCATGCAGAAGTAGTGACACAGGAAGCCTCACTGTAGTGCACTATGTGAGCAGCAGATTGCACATTACAGCTCAGGATTTTCAGGGACAGCAAGGGAGGAGGGTGAAAGCTTTACGTATTTGTCCACAAAAGAGATTTCTGGGAAATAGGAACGAGTACACCATTAATAAAAAGGGACCCAGATCCGAGCTTTAAGGAACACCACTGGAGAAGTATGATTTGGGTCAATTAAGACCACAGACGCCAAAGATACCAAGAAGTGCTAGTCTTTCTAGTAGGAGGTACTTCTACCTGTCATATGTGTGTGTTTATCTATTTTTATTAAGTGATTTATTTTGTCTTTTAATGATAATGTTATGTCTTTCAGTGTATTGCTCTTTGACATGTCCTTTGTGTCCAGGTCGTCTGGGCCAGTTCGTACAAAGTTGGCTGTGCGGTCCACTTGTGCTCTGAGGGCATTAAACAGACCAGCTTTGACTCCTACGAAGGGGTCAACTTTATTTGTAACTATGCCCCGGCGTAAGTCATACACATCTAATGAAAGAGCTGCGTTGTGCCATGGCTTGTGTAGAAACAGGAAGTGGCAGAGAGCTGAGTGTATTGATCACAACCACAGCAAAGTATTAGAGGCTTTTTTATGTTATGATAAAAGGAAATGCCAAAGCCACCAATAAACATCCATGTGCAGCTTTTATAGTGTTGTATAAAGGCCTCACTGAACCACAATGATGTATTACATAATTGCTCATAACAGCTATTAATGTTTACACAGAGCCAGGATTTGATAATGCAGCCACTAATGAGCTGCTGGTTTGAACAGCACTTGGCCTTTTTCTTGTAAAAGCAGTATATTGAGGTCACATGGTTCATGTTGGAAATGTAAATGTATAGCTTTGCATTTGTGTATTTAAATGTCCATAAACAAAGGGAAGCAACTTTTTTAAATAAGAAAAAAAATACTTAAATCACCTTTACGCTCATTTACATTCAGTCTATAAAAAACAAAGTAAATGGCTGCATCACACAAGCTCTCTCACATTCACTGAGATAAGATGATTTAGTGTCTTGCTCAAGGACACAATGGCAAGAATATGAGGAGTTAAACTGCCAACCTCATGTTTCTGAGGCTCACCAGCCTCTGCTTTAGTGTGGGTCTCTTTAAGCCCCTTTAGATTCATTTTGAATCGGCTTTGAAACTCTGTAGGCCTTTTACATAACAAGGGATTGAAATAAAAAAAGTGAAATATTAGAATACATTACTTTTAAACCAGCTAAACAAAGCAGTGTTACCTTAAATAGTTGTTGAAAATGTTTTTAAGGGAAAAAATACACACCTATGTCTTGCAGTGATGTTACTGCTCTCTTGTCTTCTAGGGGTAATATAAATGGCAGAAGACCTTATCGAACGGATGGAGACCCCTGCTCTGAATGTGAAGGCTCCTGTGTGGACAGGCTTTGTCGTGAGTATGCTGTCTCCAAAAGCAAGTAAAAAACCTTTAGTCTTAGTGGTCTTCAGGTTTTTCAAAATCACGCTTCATAATCTTCAGCTTTCTTTAAGTTATCTTAGTCAACAGAAAGAAATGCCTTGGGTCAAAAGTGCCAGTGTCACTTTAATGAAACCAGAGATAATGACCCCAACCAAAATTCAGGTCCTTCATACATCAATCATAGTATAAGGATACGTCAACCATTTACATAAAACCTTCAACATTTAACCAATTAAATAGATTGTATCGCCTGTGGGAAGCTTGTAAATATATTTACTGCAGTAACTGATAGTGCTTCTGTGAAACCTTGTTTTAATTTTCTATTGGATTAGAATTCACTGTTAAGAACCATTTAATAATTAGACAACTGTATTTGGATGCTCACCTTGGCCTTTTATATTAATGGTTTACTGTTGGTCAAAGTGTCCTCTGCTGCTGATCCTATTGAACCTGAGTCAAATTGTTATGAACTCTGTTTCTCTGCAGGAAACAAAGGCAGAGACACTCAGAGAAGTAAGTACGTCATCTACATCACTGTAGACCACACCTATTTATAGAGACCCATATATTAAATTTACATGCATACCTCAATGGCATTCACAGGGTACAGCTGGAGTCCAGACTGGGATCCTGTGCAGGACACGGGCCATGGATTGGACTATGTTGCTGTTCTGATAGTTCGGCCTGTGGCTCTGATCTTCACGTTCATCGCTGCGTTTGTAGTTCGACACTTTTATCCTGATGTTTTCTGTTACGAGTAGAAACTATGGCCACAATTGAATAAAAGCAGAAGTAGAATAAAAAGGCTACTTCAAAGCTGAATGTATTGAACTGATGTGTGTCTGTGTGTCTATGGCAGACATTTTCAAATGTCAGGCTGAGGGGCCAATCATGGCACGAGGTAAGATGTTATGCGGTCCTCAGCGTCTGTGATAAAATCTATGGCCCCAACATCACACCGCTTTATAAAGGTTCAAAAAACATTTTCTGTTCAAACCTATAACTATTCAAATCCAAATAAAACCTCCAGTGAAAATCAGTTCAGTGCCAATTTAAGCCTGTCCTTTATATAAAACCATCTAAACCCTGTTTAAAGCTAGACTAGAATCTCTTCAAATCCAATTAACCCTGCTCAATTCCAACAAAAATAAATGAAATCAGAAGAGACTCTCACACATCAAATGTGTCCCTCTTTGGAAAAACATCTGAACACCGCTTGTCTACAGCCTTAAACATGGTTTCTTAATGCTTTCATTTCAAAGGGGTGCCTTTTTTTCAAGATTATTAATATTTTCTTCCCTGTATATTTAGTAACAGTATATTTGGGTCACTGTAGGATATATACACAAGCTTTGAGTCTTTACTGCTTTATTTACTCAGCTGTTTATGATGAGTTGTTAATCATTGGTCAATTACAATGAAAGCTTTAAAAACTTTACTAAATAGCCTCAGCTCTTACCAGACCAACAGAAAATAAAGCTAGTCTGTTTCTGCAGCCAGAGTATTAATGGTGTATGCGAGAGATTTAAACAAAGGACACAGACTCAAGAATAAAGAATAAACAACAACCAAATTCAAAGCTGGACAATGAACAGCAACAACAGAAGAAGTAAAAGTAAAAATAAAAAGCAGACTGCTCTTAAGTCTGCATATTAGGTTGAGACGGGGCACACGTACAGGACTCATGGAAACAGGATATAATTAAACATGGAGCAGAAGTTGGGATGGCGGAGGATGTGGCGGACGGCAGCGATGCCAACTTTGGTGAAGAAGACAGTAACTCTTTGTTAAATAACTGTGAAACTTAAAATTCCAAGTTTTTCAGGTTTTGCACTTAACTCTGACTTTGCACTAAACTTACTTCTTTAAACAGACCCTCTCTCCTGCAGGCAATAAGAAGAACACAAGTCCAACAGACAAACTGAAATCCTGACAGTCTTATCTCACTTCCAATTTTTTTGTTAGGTTTGTTAGAGTTATCATTTGATAAACTTTGCTATCTCTGTCCAGGTGCCAAGAAGATTAAAGTATTGTTCCTCTTCTTCTTATTTGTCAATAATTACTAAGAACACACAGATCCACATGCAAAACGTATGTAAAATGTACTTGAACTGAGTTAACTTTATTGACTTCTTATTCTATAAAGATACTGCATACTATAGACACAGCATTGCCCTGAAGTTTGTCTCTATATCTGGCCTGACTCACTGTGAGTGTGGGTTCTTCTTCAGACGATGGATGTGCAGTTTACATTCAAAGCATTTTTAATGTTATAAGTCTGGAGAGGATCTGGGTTGAGATGACAACAAATCACAAAACTATTAACAAAGCTCAAAAAAATTATGTGAACCAAAAAAATAAAAAAATAAATCACAATACAGAAAGGGTTTGACCTTAGTCCCTGTTTGTGATTGGACAGAACAGTGAGGAAACAGGAATTGTTTACTCAAAAGCGAGAAACTGAACCCAGGCTTTGTAAATATGTAACTACCCACACAGCTTGAGTTATATGATCACTATGAACTCTCTCATCTTGGGTGGGTTTATAGTGATACCGAATGCCTTATGCACAAGCTATTAAAATGATGCACTATAAAATTGATCTGAACTTATGTGCCTGTTCTCCTGCAGCAGCTCAGTTTGTCCTCTAAGGGCAGCTGTAGAAACAGGTGGTCATTTCACTGGGTTTAATGGAGCTTTACATGAACTCAATGTCATTATACATCACTGGAAACTTTTTTGATTTTTTGTGTTCCATTTGTGTGCATTTTCATTTTTTAATAAAAGTGTATGCCCTTGTGTTGCCTCGGTACCTGCTACTGATGCTAATGACTGCTTACATCAGAATGAGTAAAAGTGAACAAACCCATGATGTAGCAAATTTTTTTCATACATTTATTGTGATAATTTATGTGCATCTTACTTTAAATGTGCTTTCTTCCCCCAGGCTTTTCTAGTTCCAGTGCAGTCTAATAAACTGTAATGTGGTGTCTGTAATTAACTCTAAACCGGTTTTGGGAGTTCATTAGGAATGTTCAAACGTGTCAAGTTCAGGTGTCAGAAAGTGAATGATGTGTTGTAAATCTGTTAACAGCTTAACACTTTCAACAAGACACACACACACATCAACAATGGACATTTCCTTTAATTCAATTCTCTCTTTGAGTTATGAAAGATATGTAGCAAAATATAAATACAGACACAATGAACATCTATTTATCTAGCTCCACAGACTCATTTGAGGCTCTTTTTTTCTTTCTTTATGTGATAATTGTGCTTTTCTCTGTTGTTTGTAGGTGGTAGTAGTAAATACTTGAGTGGCAGCAGTATTTGTACGTTCAAAATGATGTATTTATAACATGTGACTGCTACAGTGCTACACCTGAGGATAAGCTGAGATAATGAACTGTAATCAGTTTTATGCAACGTTCATCAAACAAACCTTTTCTTAGAAAGGACTTATATCAATGTTTGAAATGTCATTTCCAGAGCAGTTGTGGCGTCTTCAGTACTTACCAACAGTGTTTACAACCACCACCTACAACCAACAGAGAAAAACAAAACGAACCCAACTGGTCTCCACACAAAGGACAGGGCGACATGGACATCCCAACAGGAAAAGTATAGCTGAGTAAAAAACAGCCGTCCATCCCATATTATGTGTTCTCTGTGCCTCTGGGTCCAGTCTCAGTGTCCAACACATGCCATTAACACATGTCATGGGGCAAAGTTTCACAGCAGTCCAGCTCAAGGCAGCGTTAGCCTTTGTTCTTCTTCTTGTTTTTCTTGTCTGTGCCGGTGGTGGAGCCGCTCGGGGCTGGGTTCACAGGAGGAGCGCCCAGTTTCTTGGACTTGGCCTTTTTCACTTTGTCCTTGATGGCTTCAATGTCCAGCTTCCCTTCAGTAGGAGCTATTAAAGAAAATGGTATTACTAAACACTGATGATATTTTACAGTAGAGTTTATTTAGCTTCTGGTTATTTTATAGCCGCCATATTACCTTTCATAAAAGGCATTTCCAAAGACAAGAAAAATGTACTGAACAAAAAATGCCTCCAAACACTGACTGAGACAACAATGTCACATAATATCAGGGAACTGTATTTTTTTTCACCCTTACTATTAATATTCATAAATAACTCATTAATAAATGACCTGAGTTTATTAGCAATTACCGCCTCAAACATGTGCGGTTTAACTTAAGCGTTTCTCTTTTTTAACAAAGTTACTTTTTCAAGGCTTTACCAGAGTCTTTAAAATGACACTGGTACGTCCCTGGTTAGAAGACATGGCAGATAAGCTGGCAGCTGTCTGTGTTTGATTTACCTTTGTTGGTTTTCTTGAGCAGAGGTTTCTCTTTTGGAGGGATGAAAGCCTTGTTCCGCTCTTCCTGTTTCTTGGTCAGTGCCTCGGCTTGTTTCACCTGAAGAAGATGACATCAGCAAACGTTTTATCCACACACAGTCAACTCTAAATTATGCCACTACACTGACATTATTAAGTGCTCACCTTGATCTCCTCCATCTTCTTCCTTCTCTTAACACTTTCTCTTAGGAAGAACTCCCCAGTGGCCAGCTCTTTATCAACCTACAGACACAGTTCACATTAGTCCAGCCTTGATCAAGTGAAACTACAGTCTCAAATCATGATTTTTTTTTCCTCCCGATCAGACCTTGCTCTCTGGTTGTGCCGGAGGGAACGGGGTGTACTCCTTCTTCACGCTCTTCTTCTTGGGCTCCTTTCGTTTGGTCAGGTTTTTGTGTCTGAACTTGGGCAAGAAGCGCTCCCAGCTCTGTGCTCGCAGCTCTGGGTCTTTGGACAGCTCCCGTTTGATCATGAGAGTCTGGCAACAACAAAGAGGAAGGAGTTAAAAGTAGTGATACAACTATTCTGTATTATTATTACTATTTAGACTGCAGTAAAACATGACTGCAGCGTTTGTCTGAGTGAAGCTAGTCTAGTTTAGCTCTGGACTTCTGAGTTTACATGAAAAGATAGAGAATCGAAGTACTCTGTCCCCATTCTCTGCTCAGGCTAATGCCGCTGTCACGTGATCTCTGTATTTAACAGCATTAAGCTTTGGTTAAAAAAAAAGAGAAAGAAGCCAACATTAAAGTTGAGTTGCCCGCAACGTTACAAGCCAGTTTGCTCAGTATTCAGCAATCTGTTAAAAAACATCAACAGTAAAAATGCACCTCATAAGCTACAGTAGACTGGCTTTTCTTTTGATACGTTTTACGTCTCGACAGAACAAAATAACTTACAAACTTACAAAAACGTATGTCCTCGTTGGTCTCAACAGGTGGGCATGGTTCTAAACACTGTTCTTCAGTCAGTTGATACACAATAGTGAGTTTTATGTCTTCAGTCCCAATAAAATAAAGGTTTTTATATTTTTTAACCAACTGAGTGCCTGGATCCTACGTTTCTTTTGCTGTTGTTCATGTTTTTATCTCTGTTAACATGTGTAACTCTGTCTTTGGAGCTTTGGAGCATGCTCAGAGCTATAGCCAACCTTAATGGGAGAAGCTGTAAACATGCAGCAACAGTCCAAAAATGAATTGCATTATCCAGGTGTATTCTTCAAATTTAGAGAGATTGAAATCACTGCCATCCCAATTAGACTAAACTGTTCACATGCAGTTAAAAACTCATATAATAATCAGACTCATATATAATCAGACTCAGCAATAATTTAAATTTCTCCACATGCATGTAATCATATATTTAATTACTGCGTGACAGGAGAACATGACGTGAAGTGTGAAAATGTGACACTGCTGTGTGCCCTCAGCTCTGGTCTGAGCCAGAGAGGTGTGTTTCAGTCAGAACATCAAGAACAAGGATGGAAATCATCTTCATCGGGCAAAAGAGCAGTGTGCGCGGGTGAGAGTGAGCAGAAGTCAAACACAGGACTTTGATAGTACTGTACCTTTATGTTGTAAATGGGATGGATGTTCTTCATTGTGTCCATCACCACCTTGCGAACCTGGAGAACAGAGAAGAGGTTAATAGTGCAATGGGAGCTGATGTAAACAAGCTCACGGGACACAAAAGAACCTTTTTCTTACTTCTATAAAGCAGACCATCTACTAGACTAGTGCCGCATAAAACCAGCTTCAGTTTAAACCAAATGCACCACAATTTCCCAATGTGCTAATCTGTAATTAGCTAAAACATCTACAGATAAAAGATTCTGATTCAATATTACTTAAAAATCAATCTCTTGTGATTCATTTTTTGAATTTTTTTTCCACCCTACCAAATTTGAGGCTTGGACTCCAGCCTTGGCCATTTTGACCAGTCATAAAATTAATATTGGTACTAATCTAATCTCAAACATATCTGTGGACAGTGTTTACTTATTGGTTTTCTCAAAACCCACTCTGCCATGTTCAACCACTCCTGTTCCACCCTGTTCAACTTCATATTACAAAATACATATAACTTAAAGAAAACTAAAAATTCAAAGGCACAGGTACTAACTCCATTACAGTCTCAGGTGCTTTTTCTGGGTTGCTCCTACCTCCTTAAGGCCGCCGTAGGGCCCCAGAGCCGACACAGTGTTGCCCTGCACCATCACATAGCAGTTGGTCAACAACTCCAACGCCTGCAGACAGAAAAAAACGATTTCATGTTTCTGTACTGCTGTGTGTCATAACGAATGTGGTTAGTGTAGGGTTCCATCTAGTGGTGTGTCCTCAAACTGTGATCTAAGGGCTGGATGAAATTAGGAAAACACATGACTTGATATTTAAATGTATTTATTTGCATATACTAAAATACAAACAGCTATAATAATTTTGTGATTTCAAAGCGACAAAAAGTTTTCAATTCTTCAAACAACAAATGCATGTATTGTGAAAAAATGAATGTGTGGCTCATAGAAATAGTATGGACATAAAGGAAAAAGTTGCACAAAAAATAAACTCACCTTGAGAGTGGAGCCTTTAGGGCCAATCAGCCGCTGTCTCCGTTTCACAAAGCGCTCCCTGTTTCTCACTAACGTCCCGATTTTGATGATGTCACAGGCTACGTCGTCCTGTAAAATCCTGACGGCCTGCCATTACAAACAAATGTTTAGAGTAGTGGGGATAATACAACAGCAACCAACACAAAACAATGTTAACCATGGATTTGAATAACTCTTAAGCCCCATTTCCACTGGAGCAGTAACGCTTGCTTTTAGAAATGTTTCCATTTTTAGAAGTGTACGACAGGAGCCATACCACGTCAGTTTTATCGCTTGTGTCTGAAGATTCTGGGAATAGTTTTAAAGGTAGGTGTTATGTCCGGACTCCTCCTTACACCAAGAGCATGGCACAGTTCACAGGGTTCTTAAACCTTTTCTAAGTTCAAAGTCCAGCACCTTTTAAGCACTTTCAAGGTGTGTTTTCATGTTTTTCAAGCACCTTAGTGCAGTAAATTACATGTTGACATACATATACTGAATTTAGTTTTTCTCATTTAAATCCATCGTGGCATAAAAAAGGACTTGAAATGAAATTAACTTGTGATCAAAAAGATGTTAACACAAGTACACAAGAAATTTACTTGATGACATTAATTATTAAAGCAACACAAACAGAATAGAATTTAAGCCCTTTCAAGCACTTTATTCAAAGTTCAAGGACTTTTACAACCTTGAAAACACTAGATTAAATCTCAAGCATTTTCAAAGATTTTAAGCACCTGTGGGAACCCTGAGTTCATAAAAGGGAAAGCTTAAAACTGCAGTCTGTTTTTGTCAAGAATTACATCTCATTGATAAACTAAAAATATGAAAACCTTTGCTCATTGACACAAAAATTAATGAAAAAATGCTGTACAACTAAAAGTGTTTACGTTTTAAAAACACAATTTGCTCTACACTATACTGAACACAAGGATTACATGTGACTTCTATTTCTAGAAAGTAAAAAAAAATGGGTTTATATCTGACCACACTCCTGAACACGCCACAGGACAAAACACCAGCCATTACAAAGGTTAGCACTAGCAAACAGTCCCAAGCCGACTGTCTCAGTGGAAACAGGGCTCCCAGACTAAGGTTAAATACCAATCAGTACCTGTTCATACGGTACGCTTCGGGCCAGCAGCTTGATGAGGTCTCTGGCTTTCATGATGGCGTAGGGGTCAAAGGTTTTCTTTGTGGTGCAAACGGACATGCTGCCCTCGATCAGGTCCAGAGATGCCTTGATGTGCTGAGAAGAGGACACCCAACTTTTACACAGCACATTTGTAGCAGTATATTTCAATCTTGTACACATTTTGAGCTGCTAACACATTATTAATTAGAGAGTAATTTAAAGTTATATGGGTGTTTATTCTTTAATTTCCAACACAGATTTGTAGTTTGGCTTCTGTGTTTCTCTAAATGTGGTAGACTGATACTTACCACTTCCCCTACAGCCTTCTCCACCAGGGGCCAGCACTCCTTTAGGTAGGCCTCTCTGTATTTGGGGAAGAGTGTGGCGAAGCTGCTCTCGTCCAGCAGGCCACGGGGGTTGTCGTCTTTAGTAAAGGTGGGCTCTTTCCAGCCATCGGGGACCGTCAAGAGCTCAGACTCATCCACTGACGGAAAAACAGATCTACTACCATACCAGCCATATTGTACATCCATATTACAGTAAGACAAAGACAATAAACAATGGTGTAGGATAACAACTGGCATAAGAATGGAATAATTTGGCATGTAAATAAACAGAAAATGTATTTGACTTTAAAATACACAATTAGGGACACAAAACCTGTCCAACAAAACAATCATTATGTACAAGACAAGAAATGTAGGCAAGCCATCAACACAAGTACAGTTTTAAGTAAAAGGCTTTCCTCTTCAAGCCAAATTAATTGTTGGGCAAGGCTCAAATCCATTTGGATTCAATAATCATTCAATAATCCCAGGACTTTCTACTGCTTCTGCCAAATAATGGACACACAATGTAATCAATCCAATTCCAATACATTATACACTGTCTTGGTCTCGTTTAGTGGGGTTTGACAGTAACACGTCAATAATTTAAAGCTTTTAGCGTGGTTACCTGAGACAAATACAAACACGCTAAAGATAAAGGCTGGTTATTCCGTTTTATTTTTTATTATATCACTAATTTCTGTTAACTCAATATCAAGACAAATTTCTCAAGTAATAATGTCTTGTAATATCCTCGACTAGAACTCATAATCGCTGAAGCTTGAGTGAAGTGAACTCGCTGCCTGTTTTGGGTGAATATCCACGCTTTACTTGAGACGCGACAATCCGCAGCTGGTCTTGATGTCGACACCAAACATTACATCAAAGCGCCATCCTTTCGCCTGTGAAACAGACCAGATGGTGTCTTGAGAGCAAAGGGGTCCTACCAAATCAAAAGCTTACCTTGGTTTTTCGTCTTTTTGCTCTTTTTACTAGTTTGAGAGTCGCTCACGCCGTCTTCAGCCGCAGAGGACGCCATTGTTGAGCGGAGGCGGAAGTGACGCATAATGTTCTTCTTCGAGTGATTTTACTGAGCGTGTTTGAAACAGGAAACAGTGACGTACGCCCTCCATCCAATACACTTTGAAGTAATATAGATTAGTATACATAGTTTTTATACACAGTACATTAACATTTTTCTTTTGGAATATACTCAAGAAAAAGTCTTTGTGACTGCAAATGTAAAAACTTAAAGGTAACATAATTGGAAGTACTAGCTACTAGTTTTTTAAAATGTAGTTATTGCAATATCACAGTCAGCAATATCCATACCTTAGACTGCAATGTACCAGTGTTTTAAATATGACTCTTACATTTGTACATAAAGAAAATAACTGGAGACATCCTATTGTGCTGTGAGTGCTTTATTGCAGCCTCTGCTGTTCATAGTAACTCATCACTGCTTTAGTTGCAGAGACAAAAAGAAAAGTCACCAGCAGTACACCTATGGATCCAGCGACAATAGCGATCATGGTCATGTGTTCTCTCCCTGAAACAGAAAGGATTTACCATTTTGGACCAAATTAACATTAAATTACTTTACAAAGACACTGATGTGTGATTTAATGACAACTTTCATTACTTCATAAATGGTGCAACATTAGCAGGAAAATAAAATGGTACGTGGTATTAAAGGTTTAAGCCACACATTTAATTCATTGTGAAAGGTAAAGGTTTAATGAGCTCTCAAATTATGTTTAACTCACAGTGAGACTCTCGAACTCTGGACGTCACCTTCTCGTTGACCACTAGAGGACCCACAGAGACAACAGCTGCCCGTGTGCCCTGTGTCTCTGGGTGGGACACTGACCTCTTGAACCGTGGTTCACTGCTGCAGTTCTGTCAAAGTGTTTGGCACAAACATTTAATCAAACGATTAAGAACTGGA
The DNA here is from genome assembly GCA_036850595.1 of Rhyacichthys aspro. Lineage (NCBI taxonomy): Eukaryota > Metazoa > Chordata > Actinopteri > Gobiiformes > Rhyacichthyidae > Rhyacichthys > Rhyacichthys aspro. Next base: position 4,791 of record JAWCTZ010000897.1, on the reverse strand, counting down.
CTTCTGTTTTTAGTGCAGTAAATCCTGTCAAAACCACCCATAATAATCACTCAAATACTGTTCATAGGGTATTTTTGTTGGTGATGGTCTTGAAACGGAGAGTCCTTCTGATGTTTACCTTGGTGCAGTTCTCATTCTGAGCACAGACTGAGGCCAAACAGTGGAAGTACAGAGGCAGTCTTTTGGGCATGTTGAACACCTGGATGGAGAACCTGCTCCTCTGAGAGTGGCCATTCTCTGAGACCCAGTGGAAGGTGTTATCGACGGGACAACTGTGAGAAAGGGAGAGAATGAGCTTTACAGTTAATTAGTTACGTAATCTGAGTCCAATGGCAGATAGAGCAAGCTCCTACTACTCAGTTCTATATAGCTTTGTGTACTTTCCAAGAGACAAATGCAACGGCTGTGATTTAACAAGTATTATTGAAAACGTTAGCTGAGGTGCTCAAAGTATATAATATTTTACACAATGCACCTTTAATGAAAAAGAACATCTGGCTCAAGTTAGTTTGATCAAACATAGGACTTCATTAAGGTCATATGAGATTGATGGTCCTTTTTGTGTTCATAAATATAGAGATGCTGTTTTTGTATTAAGTTATGTATAATGAAAGTATGATGTTTTCCCTCTTATTTATAATGTTTTGTGTACACTCTCTGTCCCTGTTACCCATGATCCCTCACCTGTCTTGGAGAATGACCCCCTGCACCGTGTCCTGGGGGTCCGTGCTCTCCGTGGCCCAGCAGGACTCCACTTGCAGCAGGACGTCACTCACAAATGAGTTGGTGGTCTGGAGCGCAACCTCGAAGAAGAGCGTGTCGTCGAGGCCCAACATCACGGCGTCGCTGTAGCTGCTGCTGAACATGTGATCCCTGAAGAGGCTCATGGACAGACCCAGCTGCAGAGACGAGTTAAAGGCCACGACGGAGAAGGACGACAGCCTGGAACGAGGAAAGGTCCTCGCTTTTATGTCGTGAGTCGCAGAAATGTGCGTAATGTTTGTGTAGTTTCTCACCACTGTGCGTCCACTCCGACTTGAGCGTTACGGAGGTAATGTCGAGGATAAACGCACTTCCAGACGACTCTCAGATCTCGACGGCGAATGGTGTGACCTTTTCCTGCCGTCACTGTCATAGTGTTTTGAAACTCGATGTGGGTTTTATTCACCTGGGGAAAAAAAAGTTTAGAATGGATCTTACTCTTGTTTGACTCTAGTTTAACACATTTTGAGCTTGGGATATATATGTATTATATATTATATATATTACTTTCCCAATTGTTATTTACTTATGGTCAAAAATATCAGTGCATTATTTGTTATTGCATGCATTTGTGAATTCTTTATTCACTTTCAATCTTGTCAAACAAAATGAACAAAAGAATCTACTGAGTTTGATTTGCTTCATGCAGCAGCTCTTAGTTATACCTATTCTAAATGAGTTACTTTGGGTTCCTTTGCACAATGCTGGTTATAAACTCTCTCAGCCCAGAATATTCTTTATAATTGTGATTACCCTTTACCCAGGTTTTATTCTACTTTTAAATCATTACTATTTATTCTTCCATTGTTTATTTACTTTGTTTTGCTCCCTTTGAGGCCTTTTTCCTTTCAGCTTTGTTTTACTTGTTCTGTTTTTTTTCTGTATTATTTGTTCCACATATGTCTTGATGCCGAGTGAAAATATAAAATAACCTTGCACTGACCTGTCTCTCGGTGCCACATTCGGACTGGTTGCGCGAGGTCTGAAACTGATAGAAGGCCTCGGTCTCGTTCACTGAGCAGCGTCCGTCGTTGAGCGTGACCTGGATCCGTCCCTTCAGGCGAGTGGTCAGGTAGGCCTTTGAGATCCCTCCCGTGATCTGTTTGTCCAGACACCTGCTGAACAGCCCTTTATCTGAGGGAAGGCAAAAAACAAGAAACAAAACACAATATAAACTCCACACTCTGCTCTTTTTGATGCAACAGTGAGTCTGAATAACACTGAATTTAGTTTAATGCTTTGTAATGAGATGAGGTGCATCATAGTAACATGGAAAATTAATGGTATATTACTCAAGTATATGAGATATATATACATACTATTTGGAAAGTTTGAATTGGACATTAATGTTAGTGTGTCTTAGTGATGTGACACAAGAGCAACTCAAGCGTGTTTCTAAGAGATGTCAGATTTGAATCAGAAGCAACCATTAAAAAACTTAGATGGATTGCCAATAATTACAATGAAGTATTGAGTAAATCCTTCTAGGTAGTTTAGTGAGAGACTGGAGATGGACCCGAATACTGCCTGAAACAGTGGAAGAAGATAGCTTTCAGTTTACTCCAAGCTCTTTAAATTAAAGCCACCTTATGTAACTTTTAGCCAGTAGAGGGCAGACCCCTCTACATACTGTAAATGTGTGACCGCTGCCTTAACAACAGACGCCCTTTGTTTTTGGAAGGAAACTATCCAAACTGGCAAAATTGGAGGAAAAAAAAACATGCTCTCTGAAATGCTAGGGTCAGCATTTTGTACAAATACAACTCTGCTAGGATCCAGTGTGTTGGCCTATTTCTGCTCCCTCTATTTAAGCTGCAATTGGGTTAAAAGATTTTAGGAATTCACTCTTTAATGCCACATCTTCTGTTTGTGTTTAATGTCTTACAACCACCCCACCCCCATTCAAAGCTGAGGAGCAAACCAATCAGAGCACACAGGTTTATGTGGATGAAGTAAAAGAGTGTGTACTGTACCGCTGCAGACCGGGTGACGTGAAGAAGAGGACGGCTTCATGACGGAGCTGACGTCGTAGTATCCCTGTCGACAAACACAGCTGTAGGAGCCCAGAGAGTTAATGCACACTGTGTTCGTGGGACAGGGTTTGGAGTTGCACAGATCTGGACCTGACATCAACAAACAGGATACATTACATATATTACACTCATATTTGTCCTATTATGAATGTCTGAGTGTGTCCTACCGTCCCAGTAAATAACTCCGTCCATGACGCTGATGTTGGTTGATCTCAGAGACCGGATGTAGCCCAGCTGGTCTTCGATCCACAGCGGCTCGTCCCGGTTCGTGCTGGAGGCGTGCGTTGAAAACAGGAACTCAGTGTGCTGTGGGTTTTCTGATGGTTCACTGGTGATGAGCTCCACTCGAACCGGAGGAATAAGGTCTTTTAACAGCTCCTCCAACTAAAAGACAGAGAATTACACTTTTTATTTGCATCTTTCATTCATTTCAAGTATCTGTAATATTACTTTTCACATCCTGTCAGAGCCATTGAGTTGCTCCTGATCATTTTAAATCAATTTCCATAACAAGTACTAGACGGTTACAAATGCACTTTGGGTTTTTAAAAACTGGAAATCATCAAAATAAAATCTACAGTCATCAACCTTTGAGCCCCAAGCTTCAGTACAAACTCTTTGCACATTTCTAGTCTTCCTACAAATACAAAAAATGTTAACTAAAGGCGAAATAAGTGAGTCAATTTTAAGTTAAGCGATAGACATTAGAAGCAGATATAAATGTTGGTGAATGTTAGAGTAACCTAACCCTTTCTTCAGTGCAAAAGCAAAACTATATTGTCCAAATTCCTACTTCTAGACTACTTTGATAAACTGTTGACTTTTAGTTGCCACTGCCATCTTGGTTAGCCAAAAAACAGTATTATTGCATATTGGTAAGTCAATAGAAAAAAGGAAATGTAGTTGTTGGATCACTCGCTTGCCAAGGACCAAAACAATATACTGGAAAAGTTAACAGCATTTATGCAAAAAGTACAAAAAGACAATCTAAAAATTTAACTGAACTACATTTTGCAAAACGAGAACAAAATAATCGTTTGTCTTCACACGTGAAGGGTTAAAAACCTCTTCCTGCACTACATGAACTGCTTTATTGTATGAGAACCACATCATATCTATTAAATAAGCTAATTAGACTGACCCTGCGTTTAAGGATCTTGGCCATTTGAGTCCACGGTTCTGACGTCTCGTCCTGGAGCTGCTCAGGGAGGGACCAGGGCACCACCAGAGTCAGCCCAATCAGACCCTCCAAGTCTAATGCAGTGAAAGATACAACAACATGAGCTGATGCAATGGATACAGGGTTACATTATAGTCTACATCTTGTACATTACTCTAGTTCTCCATTTTTATCCTCAGACTGACCTTGGTCTTTGTTCGGTCTGGCCGCTCTCACCATGAGCTCCGCGGGTGAATCGTTTGCTTCAAAGACCACACTGGAGCGCTGAGACTGGCCCAGACCATCGCTGCTCCCAGACCGACAGGGACGAACCGCTGTCCGTCCTGGAGCTCAGGGAGACGGAGCCGGGTCTCGGTCTGACGGCTGCTGGATCACGGGCCCGTCGACGAGGGACAGTTCATAGAGGAAGACCACATCTGGACCGTCTGTGCCTGGACTCCACTCAGCTGTGGACTCTCCGTACAGGAACCTGAGCTCTGACACCCCACGAGGCTCTGGGGACAGGGAACGTGGATGTGACCTGTTGTATGAATGTTGTATCTGTGAATGTAGAGGGACCGTACCTGTGTGAGCCGGGACCGTCCTGGAGTTCATAAGTGTGCTCTCTCCACACAGAGCCTCCACTTTAGCCGTGTAGCGGTGACAGGGCTGTAAACCCTCCACAGTGAAGTTGGTGAACAGAGTGGTTCCCTGCAGCTCGCCGTCGTGGTACACTCTGAATTTAGAGACAGAGGAAAGGCTGCTCACGTTCCAGCTCAGAGAGTAGAGGTCCGGACCAGAGGACGTCTGCTGCAGCCTCTCGATGTTGGACTGGAC